>CAUYLG010027868.1:0-85753 GCA_963573385.1 Cacajao melanocephalus | reverse complement strand
AAAAAGTTCAAGTTACTCATAGAAATGCAGACAAAGAAAACAGAGAAACAAAAAAAGAGATACCAGAATAAATGCTAGACTTAAGTCTTTATCAATGATTACATGTAAATGGTTTTCCTGGATAATATCCTGAAGAGTATTTTCCAGCTTGGATTCATTCTCTTCATCACATTCAGGTACACCTACCAAACGTAGTCCCATATTTCTTGGAGATTTCGTTCATTCCTTTTTACCCTTTTTTCTCTAATCTTGCCTTCTCGTTTTATTTCATTGAGTTGATCTTTGACCTCTGATATCCTTTCTTCTGCTTGGTCAATTCAGCTATTGAAACTTGTGCATGCTTCGCAAAGTTCTCGTGTTGTGTTTTTCAGCTCCATCAATTCATTTATATTCCTAAGTTATCCATTCTTGTTAGCATTTCGTTAAATCTTCTTTCAAGGTTCTTAGTTTCTTTGCATTGGGTTAGTATATGTTCTTTTAGCTCACAGAAGTTTCTTATTATCCACCTTCTGAAGCCTGATTCTGTCAGTTCATCACACTCATTCTCTGTCAGGCTTTGTTCTCTTGCTGATGAGGAGCTGTGATCCCCGGTAGGAGGAGAGGCATTCTGATTTCGGGTGTTCTCAGCCTTTTTGCACTGGTTTCTTCCCATTTTTGTGGATTTATCCATCTGTCGTCTTTGTTATTGCCGACTTTCAGATTGGGTCTGAGTGGATGTCCGGCTTGTTGGTGAGGAAGTTTTTTCTGTTTCTTAGTTTTCCTTTGGCGGACGCCCTTTTCCCACAGAGCTAGGCCTTCCCAGGTTCAGCTGTGCTTGCTGTGAAACTCTCAGTCCTCAGCGCTTCCAACTGCTGTTCTCCTTGTGGGGATGGGACCAGCCGAGCCCAACTCAAAGGGCACCCAGCCCCGTATACTCCACACTGAGAAGTGCCACCCCGAGGCACCTGCAAAACAGCTGCACCGGCCAACAGAGTCGCGCTGGCAACCCGCGTGGCTCCTCCGCTGGGTAGCTCCCAGTTTGTGGGCAACAGAAATTCGTCTGAAATTGCGGTGTCCACTCGCTCTCTGCACTTTCACTGGGAGCTACAATCCTGAGCTGTTGTTAATCGGCCATCTTGGATCTCTCTCGTGTTTGAAAATTTTTATTGTTATGATAAAACAAATAGAGGGTAAAAAGTGTTGAGTTAAAGCTAGACACCAAAGAACACATACTATGTTATTCCATTGTCATAACCTTAAAAACCACATGTAGGTAAGGAGTTATGGAGCTGAATAGTGGTCACGGTTGCACAACAATGTGAATGCACTTAATAGCATTGAACTAAACACTCAAAAATGGTTAAGATAGTATATTTTATGTTATGCAAACATTACCATAACTTAAAAATCACCTGGAAAAAGAACCAAAAAACCCAAACACATATGTAGTGGTAAAACAACATTGAAAACAAGACAGTGGCTGGGTACGGTGGCTCACCTGTAATCCCAGCACTTTGGGAGGCTGAGGCGGGTGGATCACTTGAGGTCAGGAGTTCGAGACGAGCCTGGCCAACATGGTAAAATCCCATCTGTACTAAAAATACAAGATTAGCTGGGCGTGGCTGTGTGCACCTGCCCAGCTACTTGGAAAGCTGAGGGAGAAGAATCACTGGAACCTGGGAGGCAGCGGTGGCAGAAAGCCAAGATTGCGCCATTATACTCCAGCCTGGGCAACAAGAGCGAAACACCATCTCAAAAAAAAAAAAAAAGAAAAAAAAGAAAAAGAAAACAAGGCAGTAATGATCATAAATATCAGAATCATGGTTACCTACAGAGAGGAGAGACAGAGTTGTGACTGGAGGAGGACACATGTTGAGCCTCTGGGTGCAGGAGATGTTTTGTTTCTTAATCTAGGTGTAGCTAAACATTATGATCAAGTATTAAGTTATACATAAAATGTTTTATGCTCTAGTCTATCTATATATGTCTAGTATTTCACAGTAAAAGGAAATTATTAAAAGTAAGTCTTGTATTTGCAAAACATTACCTAGTTTTTCCAAAATTTGTTTTTATCATTCTTTCATATTCTACATATGTCAGAAAGACCTGACGGTGGGCCCGTATTTTGATTCCTACCTAATAAGGTTTGGGAGCATGGTCATTCCTAAGATTGCTTTTGCTGAACAGAAAAACAAAATCACAGACCTACTCATTCAGAAACTCTGAGGATGGGATGGGGCCAGACATCTGTGCTCTAACAAGCCCCCTTGGTGATTCTGATGCCTGCCAAAGTTTGAGAACCACGGCTATAAGTATATGTAAAAATAATCCTTGTTATTTTCATGGAATAACAACCTCATCTTCAAGACCTTTTAAATAATACTCCCGATGCACTTAAAACCCACTGTATCTGTATAACTGTAGTCTCCCATTCTATCAAATGTTGTACCTGGCTGATGTACAAGACTGATCTGGAGGCCTGATTCAGTCATGAAGAGAGAGATTCTGGACCCTTATTTTCTAAGACATTTAAAGAGTAACCTAATCTTATGACTAGAAGCATTCCCTTGGCAAGAAGCTGAGGCTCAGAGGGGCCACAGATCATGCCCACCAAGTGTTAATAGCCAGATCCATCACCAAAACTGAAGTCTCCAAGATGAGCCAAGACCCTGTCTCCTGAAAGCACTCAACAAGCATTACATTGGGAAATTCTATTCCATTAGCCAGAGTGTACATCCTTGACAGGGACAACATGACTGGGCTCATGACCACCAGTTGGGACTGCGGACAAAATAAACAACTTCCTTGAATAGCCACATTTGCTGGGTAGCCCCAGGAGACATCCCTCTTTAGTTAAGGCTGAAGACTGTGAGAACACTGTCCTGGCTGAAGCAATGAAAAACACACCTCACATGTTTTATACTGGCAAGCACAGAGCAGGCACAGTTCCACATGAAGTCAACTGTGAGTGTACCATCTATTAATGAGATGTGGTCCCCAGCCTCAAGGTGACGGACTATACTACCCCTTACATGTTAGCACCCACCATCTTGTAAATAGGTAAGCTGCCAAATCATTTCAGCTAAAACAAAGTACTGCCTTTCCTCTCCTAACCAAAGGAAAAACCTTCAGGAAAAGGTTAATTTTCTGACTCTGAGGGAGAACAAGTAATCCAGAGCCAGAGATCTGCCAGACAAATTGCCTCACCTCTGCGAGCACTGGAAAGAGGACTGGGCAAGTCAAACACTTCGGGTGCCTGTGACACGTTGTCAAGGCAACCACGGCTCCAAGCTCTCGAAAAGGGAGTCTTCCCCACCCTGTTTTCATGCATTCACTTGCCCTTAAGTTCTTTTTGTTTTAAGCTATTCTTTACATTCTTTTAAGATATAAAACAATGTCTTTCTATTGTTCTGGAGGCTGCGTTATTTCTTGCAGTTCAAGCCTTCCTATCAGAGGTCCAGTCCTCTATGTAAATAAGGTGTCAAAGTAGTAAGGGCCTTGAAGTAATAATTTTCACTTTGTAATCATATAGATCGTGCTGTCTTTTAAAATAAACTGAGGCAGAAATGATTCAGAGTCCACATGTTTTGGATGGAAAGAGCACTGCTCCTAAACTACTGTAACAACATGGGGGTGGGAGGAGAAGGCTAAAACAAAGACCAGCAGAAGTGCAGGCAATCAAACCCACAATATTGGGAAAAAAAAAACAAAAAGACTTATAAGACAACCAGAGAAATTTGCGAACTGAGATTCCGTGATCCTGGGGCATTATCATTAACTGTTTTAGGTGTGATGATGGAATTGTAATTATACGAAAGCAAGCAATCAAGACAGACAACAGCCTTCATCTTAAAAGCTACATACTGCTGTATATTGGCTATTCATCGGTATGAACCAGATTCTTTACAGATGAAATTACATGATGGAGAGAAAGAGAGAAATAGAAGCAAAGATACACGTGCTGATGGTGGGGAATGTCACAAACCCCTCAACGTCCACCCTACTTCATGCAGGCTATGAGCCACTGATGGACAAAACCTGGAAGGGCCTGAAGTCACCAAAAGCCTGTCCCAGTAAAAATTCTGATGCAGCATGGCTGTGATGTAGCTCTGCTGCTGACCACTTCCACTCACATGGAAACTCTTCCGCAGCTCTGCAGATAACCACACTGCAGACCTGTGGAAGAGTTTGCGTGTGAATGGCTTGCAGGGAAGAATGTGAGGTCACATTTTGAGTTTGTTTCAGTGGACAGTGGCCTTAGAGGGCAGTTTCTACTCCACTCCCTCAGGCTGATAAAGCTCCAAATTGATACACTAGTCCCCCTCAATCAGGAAATGAGGGAAAATCTGCAGGTGGCTACAAATCGATTCCAAAACAAACAAGAACACAGCATCCCAAAGTTATAAAAAAGATTTATTACAGGAAACAAAAATAAATCTTCAAGGTCATCTCCTAGTATTTAAGAAACTTTCTGAGCATATAAGGTCTATGAAGATAAATAAGATAGAAAAACAAGAAGGAAAAAAGCATCTGGCCGAGAGGATTCAGAAAAAAAAAAAAAAGGGAATTGAATGAGATAAGGAAAAATAATAAATCTAAAAATGCAAATTAATATCTGTAGTATAAACCATAAAAAACCACATTGATTCTATAGAATCAGTGGCATAAAAAGCAAACATGAAAAGTTCTTCCAGAACCTAGAGAAGAACAAAGAGACCAAAATCACGAGAGAGATGGCAATAACGATGGAAGACAATGAGATGAGTATACAGTGTTCTTGAGAAAGGGCTCCTATGAAACTGTCACAATGAAAGACCTACAACTGTGAAGCAAAAGTGGTCACTGAGCACCAGGCAAAATTAAAGCAAACAGACTGAGATACACTCTGACGAAAAATGGAAAAACGGCAAGGGCAGAGGAAAAAAGAATCCAAAAACAAGCACAGAAATAGAGATGGAGCTGGGCACGGTGGCTCATGCCTGTAATCCCAGCACTTTGGGAGGCCGAGGCAGGTGAATCACGAGGTCAGGAGTTCAAGATCAGCCTGGCTAAGATGATGAAACCCCATCTCTATTAAAAATACAAAAATTATCTGGGCGTGGTAGCAGGTGCCTGTCATCTCAGCTACTCAGGAGGCTGAGGCAAGAGAACTGTTTGAATCCTAGGAGGCAGAGGTTGCAGTAAGCCAAGATCGCACCACTGCACTCTAGCCTGGGCTACAGAGCAAGACTCCATCTCCAAAAAAAAAAAAAAAGAAAGAAAGAAGAGATGGAAAGATTACTATATGTACAGAGACAATTCTGGCCTCAGACTTCTCCATCAAAATACAACAGATCACGTGGTGGTGGTTACATCAATCTATACATACAATTAAATCATATAGAACAACTACTTCGTCGTCTGCTGCTGCTGCTGCTACTACTACTGCTACTGATAGTCCTTGATGTACAATGGCTAGACCTATATTTTGACTTTATTAATAGTGTGGAAGTGATATACATTCAATAGAACATCAATAAACTACATGATATATTCAACACTTTATTACAAAACAGGCTTTGTGTTAGACGATTTTGCCCAACTGTAGGCTAATATAGGTGTTCTGAGCATATTTAAGGTAGGCTAGACTAAACTATGATAGTCACTAAGTTATGTGTATTAAATGCATTTTCAACTTATGACACGTTTATTGTGATATAACCTCACTGTAAGTTAAGGAGCACTTATACCACTATACACATACACATAGACACAAATGATTACATCTAAATCAGAGTAAGACTTGCACTCTACTTATTATTAATAGTAGTATTGTACTGAAGGCAGCTTCCTGGTTTTGATATCATATTACAGTTATGTAAAATGTTATCATTGGGCAAAACTGGGTAAAGAGCACACAGGCTCTCTCTGTACTATCCTGGCAAATTCTTATGAGCCTGTATTTTAAAAAAAGACAATAGATCAAGGTCTACTACAGAGATATGAAAGAAAAAAGATAATGAATGAAAAATTCTATATCCCAGTAAGTTGCTGTTTGTAGGTGAAAGCAGCAGTCATTCTTAGTTATGAAAGTAACATTTGATACCTGGGCAAAGATCACACCAAACCAAGAGTTTTAAAACAAAATTTAAAAAATTTTCACAAATGAAAAAATTTTAAATGAACAGTTAGTCCTTTAAAAGGTCTTCTTATCAGCTCTGAAATTAAAGAGCATTAAAATTTAAATAATTGCTATGAATATGATTATAAAACTGGAGGCAAATATCAAATATAATGGCTAAGAAATGATACATGATCAGAAAAATTGCAATACAACAGTAAATCAGTCAGGCACAGTGGATCACTTAAGGCCAGGAGTTTGAGACCAGCCTGGACAACATGGGTGAAACCCTATCTCTTTGACAACATAAAAATTAGCCGGGTGTGGTGGCGTACGCCTGTAATCCCAGCTACTGGGGAGGCTGAAGCACAAGAATTGCTTGAACTTGGGAGGCAGAGGTTAAAATGAGCTGAGATTGCACCACTGCACTCAAGCCTGGGTGACAGAGTGAGACTCTGTCTAAAAAACAAAAACAAAAAACAACAAAACAGTAAATTAGGCCTCAAATCTCAGGATATACCCCCACAAAAACAAACAACAACAAAAAACCCCGAAAAGAGATTTAGAAAATGGAAAATGTTAATTACCTGCTACCTTTCTGATCTTACATGATAATCAAGAGAAATATACTGCTTTATTTTTTATATTGATTCAAAATATTTTTAAAAATTCTTAAAGCTATCTTTTAGCAGATCAAATAACAGAATTGATATTTTTCAAGTCTCTATAGATAAAAGAAAACAAAATCCAAAGGCAAGACATCATAAAAAAAAAAGAACACCTAAACTATGTTTTTAAAAGTTTAATTAGAAAATCAGTAGCAGTTATGAAAATAAATACAAATAGCTTTCAAAGACTCCAAATTGGCCCAAAGAAGGTTTCCCCCATATATCTGCCCATCTTTTCATTTTTAAAATTAATTGTATCTATAAATGATGTACCAGTAGAAGTCAACAAATAAAGGCTAAAATTTTTTTTTTAATGGACAACTGTATCAGCAAAACAAACAAAGTAGAGATGGCATTGCTAATATCAGACGATGAGAGAAAACTTCTGTTGCCAAGTAGTAAAAGCAATTATAAAGCAATTGCCATTAAAAATAGTTTAGTCATAAAATAATAAATGGATCAAAGGAAAACCAACAGAACTTGGTGTATAACAACAGGATGAAATAACTTGGTCGACTATAAAGTTAGCCTTTTTAATCAACAAAGAGAGAAACGATTGTTGGAAAAATTAGAAAAAGTAGTAATTTCTTGTCTTATCTCATATACTAAAATAACTCCAGTTAAGTGTAAAAATTAAACCACAAAAGATCAAGAAGAAAATATAAGTGTTATAACCTATCTCAGAGAAGATCTAAGTACATATCTGCGTACTAATAATATCCCACATAAACAAAATGCAAGGCAAATGACAGACTGAGGAAAAATATTTGTAATAAAAATCATTTAAAAAAAGGACAAACACTTCCTACCTACATGAGAAAAGACATGATTAGACCATTCACATATATACCCCATTCAAATTCAAACATTCATTAAACACATGAAAAAAACCTCACAATCACTCATAATAGAGGAAATACAAATGAAAATAACTGTATAACTTGAGAGAGTAAATTTGTATAGCCTTTATGGAGGATAATTTGGCAATAAATACCAACCTGTTTTTGACTTTTTTGAGAACTCTTTTTTTTTTTTTTTGAGACGGTGTCTCATTCTGTAACAAGGCTGGAGTGCAGTGGTACCATATTGGTTCACTGCAACCTCTGCTTCCTGGGTTCCAGCGATTCTCCTGCCGCAGCTTCCCGAATAGCTGGGACTACAGATACGCACCACCACACTCTGCTAATTTTTGTATTTTTAGTAGAGATGGGGTTTCACCGTACTGGCCAGGATGGTCTCCAACTCTTTGACCTCGTGATCTGCCTGCCTCAGCCTTCCAAAGTGCTGGGATTACAGGCGTGAGCCACTGCACCTGGCTGAGAATTTATTTTAAGGAAATAATAAAATATGTATATAGATGGTTCCTAACTTAGGATGGTCTGTCTTAACCATTTTTTGACTTTGCAGTGGTGCAGTGGTGTGAAAGAGATATGCATTCAGTAGAAAGCAGTATGACACTCTTGAGATGCTGGGCAGCAGCACTGAGCCTCGGCTCCCAGTTAGCCACACAATCATGAGGGTAAACAGCCAATACTTTCAAGGGACTGTGTTGTCAGATGATTTTGCCCAACTGTAGGTTAATGTAAGTGTCCTGAGCACATTTAAGGTAGGCTAGGTGAAGCTGTGATGGTTAGATGTATTACATGCATACAACATTTTCAGTTTAGGATGGGCTTATTCAATTTAGGATAACCCCACTGTAAGTCCAGGATCATCTACACTAAGATTTCTGCATTAGGTGTGGGGAAGGAGCATGGCACTCATAACTTGGCCAATGGATCAGCCCAGCCTTGCCACTAGGGTGACCAGCAATAAAATGACATCAATAAAAGTACCTGCCTTTTAGAGCTCTCTAGGAATCCAAAGAGATAATAAGGTCATACCTACTTGGTACTTGGTCCATGGCAAGTGTTCAGTAACTATCAGACAATGGTAGTAAAAGTGGTGATATTTACCTACATCATTGCAATAGCGGTTCAAAATCCCTTATCTGAAATGTTGTCAGCCAAATGTGCTTCAGAATTAAGACTTTTTTGGAAATTAAAAGGAAAGAGTGCATTTACCTAACTCGGTCTGGGATATTACTTGGTAATGTTACTATTCCTAGAGTAAAATATATGAATATTCATTTAAAGTGAGATAAACATCAGTTCAGTTCAGGTTTTACAGTCAAATAAATTATGAAAAAACTTTCAGTTTTCAGAGCTTTCTGGACTTTGGATTTGCACAAGGACTGAGAATTTGCATTTATAATAAAGAATCACTAGAATCTATCTAAATGTATAATAATAAGAGATAGCTTAAATACATTATGATATATTTATAAAACAAAAAACTGCTCCGCTATAAGTCATTTTCAAATAGTTGAGATATAAAAATGTTCAAGACAAAAAACATATGCATATTGATTTGAATTTTGTAAAAGTAAATTACATAAATGTTTATAATCCAAGAATAAAAGACTGCAAGGAACCACACCAAAATGTTATATTAACCACATTATGTTCTTTAAACTCTTCTGTATTTTTTAATCCTCTGTGATGATTAGGAAAACAACCTAAAAACTTGTAAGTCATTTCTAGTTGATATTCCTGTGCAGGACTAGGCTAGTTATCATTCTAGAGGGTTATTAAGTCCACCTTTGCCCTCGAGCAGTCTACACTCTCAACCTGAAAGAGCTCTGACCAATACGCAGTTCTCTGCCTGTGACTATATTTCATTCTCTATGAGCGATTCCCTATTGACACCCCAACAACTTGACTCTGGCATAAGGAAATAATAATTCAGGGCTTATTCGAATATGTTTGACTTTTATGCTTTTTCACTGTACTCATCAAATTTCAATCATTTAAGAAATTGTTGGGGGAGGGATGAGGAGCTCTCATTTGGATTTGTTCCCCTGCTTCTCATAAGGAAAAGGATATAAACTTGACAGGCCCAGCAATGAAAACTCCAATCATTTTGTGGAGTAAATGAGCTGTTAAGAGGGACTGTGGCATTGGAAGGGGCCCTTTGTGGAGGAGACAAGCAACAGTCCATCTTACCCAAGAGACGATTCTTCAATGCCTAAAGGGTAGGTCTTTGGAACTTCGAAGGACCCAGTTCACAATGTGTTTGTAACACATGAGTATTCCAAACAGCCAGGTGGTTTTCCATGAACTCCTAGTGGGTCTGAAATTTTCCACTGATTTAATGTATAGTTTGAAAGTATCTAACACCAAAAGGTTGTATGTGACAAAATAATTATGGGTTGTTATGAGCCTCACTTCTGAACTTGGAACAAAAGGTAAATAAATGGTCAATGTCTAATCACCTCAAGGACCAGATGGGTTGATATCTAATCACTGTAACGTAGATTCCAACAGTCTTTTAAAACTACTGCTGAGAACTAGAGAAATCCTTGTGCAAAGCTTTTGCCACACAGAAATCATAGCCAACTCTGAAGTTAAATATGAAGTTTAGCTCTCAGTTTAATCCTACAGAAAATTACTTGTTTGAAAGCAAATTATCCACTCAGGATACTTTTTTGAGGAATGCTAATCCTTCGCTCCTGCTTCCTGCCTCCCACCCTTACCTTCCCCCAACTCAAAGAGGAAGAAGAGTGCTCCATGCCATCAGGACCTTCCTTAAAATGACGACCTTTCAGGACAAAGAGTTGACTTACCCTATCCCAGCTGAAGCACAGGCCCAGTCTATCAAGCTGTTTCCTCATGTGTTTAATATTACTGTGAAACAATGGGAAAAAGGTTTGGTTTTTAGAGGGGGGATTAAAGCCATACACAAACTACACTTTGAGAACGTAAAGGGAAACCGAAAAAAATCTAAATTATTCAAATGGGCTTTAAATGCTGCTTTGCCCTGGCAGAAAAATTAATGACTAAGAATCAGCAAAAAATACCAACAGATTAGAAGACACCCATTATTTGGACACATACAGAATCCACTAGAAACTACAATGGTCTTTGGCCTTGAGGACTGCCCCTTCCCCTGGCTATTCAAATAAGCAACCCCTTTGAGATGTGCACCGCTGGCCCAGCCACATGTCAACATTCTGCAAGCACTTGAGCCATATTATTTAAGCCAAGCATTTATAAGTTTAAAAGTGGCTGAAAACAAAAGCCTTAATGTATAAATTGTGGGAATCCAAAATAAACCACATACTGCTTTGTTAATCAAAACCTAAATCCTAAAACCTAAAACTATTCACAATTGAGAAATAGGGAGATAAATGGGTAAATCAACTTATGAAATAAAGAAATCCTTTTCTCCTTCCTTTTTTTTTTTTTTTAAAGAGAAAGGACTAATTCATTTCTACTGCATCCTCTTTTAGTTTCTAGCAGACTAAAAATATGAAAAACCATGAAAAGATCCTCTGTGTAATCTCTGATTAGCCAATGACAGCTTATTTAATCAAAGGCCCTATGCTAAGCGCTAGGCAGAAAAGTGCTTAATCTTTATCCAATCACATGAGATAGGAACTATGACTATCCCTCTTTTACAGATAAGTAAACTGAAGCACAGAGAAGTTAGGTAATTTGTTCAAGGTGATCTGCTGGCAAGAAGGGAAGGCAGAATTTGCACCTAGCTAGCCTGGCTCAGGGGCCATCATCTTACCACTATTCTCTAGTAGGGCGGCTGGCAAACTTTAAAAGGGCCAAATGATGAATGCTTTCAGCTTCGTGGGCCAATCAGTTTCATTACAAGTACTCAGCTCTGCCACTGTCTCACGAAAGCAGACGTGGTAAATATGCAAACAAATGGAATTGACTGTGTTCCAATAAAATCTGATTTACAGAAACCGGTAGGGCCAAATTTAGACCACAGGCCATAGTTTGCTAACCACAGGTCTAGCTTATATCAAACATAAACTATGTTTGATCCATTTTATTTGAATCATTTCCTCCATTTTTTAAATCACTCCCCTTAATCTAGAATTAAACATTACTAGAAAAGTAGAAACTAGCAGTTAGGAAGAAAAAAAGAGACCTGGATGACATAGTATGAACAGAAGTACAGCAGATGTTTTTACAATGTATCCTTGCGTACGCTAGAACAGAGAGGTAAGACTGGGCACAGGCCCTGGAACTGCCCTTCTGTGTCTCTAAGGGGTGACATGGGGAAAGATCCCAGGCCTTTGTGAAATGAGCTGATACAGTGGGCCCAGAGGATTCTGCCAAGTTCTAGGGTGAGGCTCAGGACCTGGGCAGGAGGGAGAGGAATGAGCACCACTGGCCCATGTGTAGTGGAAGGCTGAGGCTTGGGTGGGATTGGGAGTGTGATCCGCCTTGGAGAAAACCACACCCAGAATAGAGTGGCCATATAATTCTACATGGAATGCCTAAGTTCCTCTTGCTTCTGAATGGTGAAGGCAAAAAATAAACTGAATTTTCAGAGGAAATTATAATGTAGTATTCGGATATAGTAAAACTACAATCAAGAAGACCAGAAGCATTATAGAAACTTAACAAATGCGGGGCCGGGCGTAGTGGCTCATGCCTATAATCCCAGCACTTCGGGAGGCCCAGGCGAGTGGATCACGAGGTCAAGAGATCAAGACCAACTTGGTCAACATGGTGAAACCCCGTGTCTACTAAAAATACAAAAAATCAGCTGGGCATAGTGGCGCATGCCTGTAAGTCCCAGCTACTCGGGAGGCTGAGGCAGGAGAATTGCTTGAACCCAGGAGCCGGAGGTTGTGGTGAGCCGAGATCGTGCCATTGCACTCCAGCCTGGGTAACAAGAGCGAAACTCTGTCTCAAAAAAAAAAAAGAAATTTAACAAATGCAACCCTCTTCTTTTTCCTACCGAATGTAAACACTCAAAGGAAAAATAACTGTAAATAACAAAGCATCAAAATGAACACGTGAATAAATATCCAAAACCCTCTTTGAATATTTCTTAAATAAGATTACAATGTGTCAAAAGACAAACACCAATATATGCAATCCTATTTATCTCTTGGTATGCTGCAGTGTTGTTTGCCGTGCTTTCTATTTTTTATGCACAGGCTAAAAATTTTTTAAGGTTTTTGTATGCGAGAGTTTGAATATGCCTGAAAACACTTACCTTTGTGTCCAACTTTCTGGATGTAGATTCCTCTCAATCGCAGCATTTTCAGCTGGCAATCCAAAAGCATCCCAACCCATGGGGTTGATGACCTAGAACCCAAAAGAGAAACATCAACTGTGGTAAACCACTAAGAACTCCATAACGTCTTCTAGGCCAAACTCAGCACTCTCGCCTGCTAACATGCCTTATCCTTTGCTGGATGATTTCAGGCAATGCATCTGACAGCCAGGTGGCTACCTATGACATAAGCATCGAAGACAATTTAGAAGGTTATATGCCAAAGCACCGGTGAGTTACCTCTGAGGAGGTGTTTTCATGAGTACTTATTTTCTTCTTCTTTTCTGTGGTCTCTGTATTGAATCTAAATTGTTTTTCTCAAATTACAGAGTTTCTTTCAGTTTCAAATATACGTATACATAAAATGTATAGGCTTTCAAAATGCTCATGTCACGTCAGTATTTTCCATTTAAGGAGCTGTGCTGTCCAATACGGCAGCTACTAGCCACACACGGCTGTTACATTTAAACTTAATTAAGTAAAATAAAAAACGTAGTTCTTCAGTCTCACCAGCCACCTTTCAAGTGTGCAACAGAAACATGTGACTGGTGGGCACTGAACCAGAGAGTGCAGATACTGGATATTCAAATCATGGCAGAAAGCCCTGCTGGACAGTGCTGCAGAGGACATGCATAATTTGTGCTGGACCGCCACACTGGTGGCTCTCAGCAGTCCAAGCTCTACCCAGACCTAAGAAAGTCCATCCCAACCCTCCTCTGTGGCCCAGGCCTATCTCTTTCTCACAGCTTGCCTGAATCCAGCACACAGTCTCTTTAATGAACATGATTCAGAACCCTGCTCCAGCTTGCTCCAGACACGAGAGTTTCACACTTCTTTCGTCTCTCTCTCTTCCCTGATTGAGGCAACACTCTTCTGAAAGGCCCACTCCTCATTTCTTCCTGAGGTGAATCCCTTTCTTTTTCTTTTCTCCAAGACAGTGTCTCACTCTGTCACCCAGATTGGAGTGTCTCCTGGATTCAAGCAACTCTCCCACCTCAGCCTCCCGAACAGCTGGGATTACAGGTGTGCACCACCATGCCCAGCTATTGAAGTTCATCTCTTTCTTCCCTATCAGTAAGGAAGGGAACCTCCTATCCCTATGCAAACAGCCAGATAGATGAAAACTAAGAAAAATACGCAGGAACACAGCAGAAAAGGTATTCCAGAAAATAACTTTTGAGACTGGATAAAAGTCAGCATTTATATTAATTTCTAAAATAGCCCCCATACATATTTATAAATATATATATATATATATATTTTGAGACAGAGTCTTGCTCTGTTGCCCAGGCTGGAGTGCAATGGCATGATCTCAGTAGCTGATATTACAGGTGCACACCACCACGCCCGGCTAATTTCTGTATTTTTAGTAGAGATAAGGTTTCGCTATGTTGGCCAGGCTGGTCTCAAACTCCTGGCCTCAAGTGATCAACCCCCCTCGGCCTCCCAAAATGCTGGGATTATAGGAGTGAGCCGCCAAGTCTGGCCTAAAATAGCCAATACTTTTAAATTATTGCAAACCACTAGCTATGCTTTTGGTATAAGAAATGCTCCACGTGTAGGTTCCTCTTTTCCCCATTTTCATTATCTGTAAAACGGGGATGAAAGCATAACTACCTCATTAAATCACTGTGAGGATTAAATGAATTAATATAAGAAAAGTGCTGAGAACAATGCCTGCCATGCAGTAAAGTGCTGTATATAACATTGGCCACTAGTATTATTATTTCTAAAGAGTTCCGCTCTCTAATCACCTTCTAGAAGATATTTTCATTCTCCAAAGAACAAGGAATCACGAATCTTCAAGCACAAAGAAGCTTTTGAGATATATCCTCCACCCTTATCAAGCAATTGTGGTCCAGCAGGAGTGAGTAGCCTGGAGGCAATTACTTTAAGCAAGCACAGGCCAGTAAGGCATTCTTGCCTGCGAATGAGTGACCAGTTACAGCTGAGCTGGCAGCTTCACTACCACGTTCTCTCAAACTAACTACATGCCATGAGCAGGAAAAATGGTTTGACACATCTGCTGTGGCATCAGGGGACAGTCTCGCAGGCTCCCTGCCCTTGTCAGGAAAGACACCCTGTTTCCAAAATTCAGTCCCCTACCACCCTGAAACTGAATTCAGCCACAAAAACCACAGACACCACTTCTTTCTGAAGCCTGCCTGTGGGGAAGGAATGACCAAGAAGACTGATATTTCTATTATAGAAAATAGCCCATTCTAATTGACCCTCTTATTTCCTATCAAGTTCATGGTCTGTAAACCTGGGGTAAGTTTTTGTTTTGCTGCTTTTTTTTTTTTTTAAAGAGACAGGGTCTTGTTCGGTTACCCAGGCTGGAATGCAGTGGCATCACGATCAGCTCACTGTAACCTTGAACTCCTGGCTGCAAACTATCCTTCTGCCTTGCAAAGTGCCACGATTACAGGCATGAGCCACTGCCACCGGCTCCTTACTTTCTTTTTGATCATGCAGAGAAGCTGGGCTTGTGCTCACACACATTTCCTTAGGATAATGACGAATACTCAGAAGCATGTCCTGGTACTACCTCACCACACACGTATATCAGAATGGGATATTGTCAAAGAAATTGGTCTTGTTTTCTTCCATAATTACATGTCCACTGTAATTTGGTAAGTAGAGAAAAATAGAAGAAAATAAGACTCACCTGTTATTCTACCAGACAGCCATACATACCAGTTACATGTGGTAAATTTTATCCAATGTTTAAAAATTGAAATATGATTTATGTATTTTTAATCTCCTGTGTTTTCACTGTACACGATAGCAATGCATCCTGTTAGTGACTGCTTTGAATAGCCTGCTGTATTTCACTGTTTTCCTAAAAGTTAGCTCCATTTTTCACCGTTAAAAAAAGGCCAGGATGAACATTCTTGGGCATAAATCTTTGTATATACACTTAACATTTCCTTTAGAAAAATTTCTAGAAGTGCAACTACAGGGTAAAAGGATATGAAAAATTTTAAGATGTTTGACATATACAGCCAAATGGCATCCCCAGAAAGACTGCAGTAAACCACACTTCCACCTGCATATGAGCACCCAGAGTTTTCTTCCATCTTTATGTCCAGCACAAGGACTCTCCAAGGTGCACACTAGTACCACCCACGGGCTACCTCTGCCTCAGGTCCCATAAGCACTAACACTTCAAAGTGTCCCAAGCTAGATGGATCTTGCAATCCCAGTCGCCAGATCTGTTCTCTCCTAAGCCCCTGTCTTAGCAGGCAGCAGTAAGAGAACAGGCATACCCCTTCCAGTGGTTGGAGCCACTTACTTCCACCATGCACATTAATATTTTTTTAGTAGTCTGATAAAATAATTCCATATAAAGAACTGAGACCATCTCTCTAAAATAGAGCTGCTCTTATTCCTTTGACTACTGAATAGGAAATGCTAACAAAGCCTTGTTCTCCAGAAGCCTGTGTGGTTTGAGGGCAAAGGTCCTAAATCCAAATCTGCCAGTTTACTATCAGCGGAGCCTGAGGCACATGACCTACTTATTCTGAGTCTCAACTGTAACTGGTGACTGAACGCAACTACCTTGAATTATTGAGCACAGTATGTGCATGATGTCTGTGGTGCATCTAGCATGGTACCCAATGCAGCACAGGCACCCAATAAACGGCAGCACTTGCTGCTGTGGTCGCTGCTGCCATCTGCTTTCCTGATTTAGCATCTCACATTGCTGATTCCCTTGCCACAATTTCAGCCTCCATCTCTTTGGCCACATTTAATAGAGCTGCTTTCTGACAAGAGGATGGAAGATATTAATACCTGAATCTCACTCATCTCCTCACACATCCACATACATTCCTAAGGGTGGGTTACTTCTGACAATCCTCTGCAGAAGGTTGGTACCAGGCATTCCAGGTAAAAAGTTCTTACCCAAACAAAACAGACCACGCAGGCTCAAAGGGCCAGTCAAGTACTTGGCCCTGCTTTTCAGTAAAAGAGGCCCAGCAGTTCTTCCTTCCTGAATAATTAAATGATTCACATCAGGTGCTTTGAGTAAAAGCAGCCCAGCTGGTTCTTACTACAGCTGATTGGACCAGGAGCAGTCCATCAGCAGAAGGCAGCCATCTGTGCGCACTAGAAGGATGGGCTTGCCTCCAACTGCCCCAGGCAAGGACTCTGCCCTACAGTAGACTTTGCCATGTTGAAGATGGTGGTGGATGTGACCCACGCACAGCTGCTATCTGGAAGGGATATGTGCTTAGTGAACAAGCAGTCCTGTGGACCTCTCAAGCTTGCTGCTGCCACAGGGGAGGCTGACTTGCCACTTCCTAGGCTGTATTCCCCAGTCTTGGGAGTCTGGGAAGTCTGGGAAACCTTGGATTTCCAGGCTGAGATGCTCCCAAGCTACTATCTTCGATTCCTGCATCCACACCTGTTCTGCGGTCAGTCAGAACAGGCTGCTTTTCTTTTGACTTAAGTTGACGTTTTTTCAAATTACAAACATAATACAAGCTTAATTTAACAAATGAAATGGCACAATACAATGATAAATAAAGGCAACGTTGATTTTTAACTCCTGGTCACTACTTGTCAATGATGTAACCAATAACACCAGCCTTTGTTTCCTTCCACATCTATATCCCCACTCAAACACATATATACAAACATATGTACACATATACAGGAGCCTGCTTATTTATTTTCATGAAAATAGAACCTTTACAGAGAAAAGGGAATGCCTTACACACTCTTGGTGCAAGTGTCAATTGGTTCAACCATTGTGGAAAGTGGTGTGGGGATACTTCAAAGAGCCGAAAACAGAATTACCACTTGACCCAGCAATCCCATTATGGGGTATATACCTAAAGGATTATAAATTGTTCTGTCACATGGACACATGTACATGTATGTTCACTGCAGCACTATTCACAATGGCAAAGACATGGACTCAACCTAAATGCCCATCAATAGTAGACTAGATAAAGAAAATGTGGTACATATACACCACAGAATACTATGCAGCCATAAAAAAGAACAAAATCACGTCGTCTGCAGCAAAATGGTTGGAGCTGGAGGCCATTATCCTCAGCAAACTAATTCAAGCCAGAAAACAAACACCACATGTTCTCACTTGTAAGTGGGAGCTAAATGATGAGAACACACGGACACAAAGGGGAAAAACAGACACTGGGGCCTACCTGAGGGTGGAGGGTGGGAGGAGGGAGAGGAGCAGAAAAGATAACTATTCGGTACTAGGCTCAGTACCTAAGTCACAAAATAATCTGGGTAAACCCTGTGGCACGAGTTTACCTGTATAACCTGCACGTGTACCCCTGAACCTAAAATAAAATTTTTTTAAGTTAAAAAGATTATTAAAAAAGAGAAAGAAAATAGAAATGATTATACGCATTATTTTATGACCTTTTTTCATTTAACATTATATCAGGACATCCATACAAAATATGTATGTGTGCATATATGTCCTTTCTAAAAATCGGAACATTCTCTCAGAATATCTATTCTATGCAGTTTTAAGAAACTGACTGGATATATCCCAATCCAATTGAGACCTGAGGTCTCCTTTCCTCTTACTAAATGTGGCAGACCCAAAATGTTTCATGCTCTCAAACAGCATCTTCCCCTTCCAGGAAACTGTTCTGCGTCCAACTTGATACAGTGCTAGTGCAAACTGCCAATCTTAAAAACCCACCCCGCTGGCTACAGAAGGAGGCAAGTGCCGGAATCCTTCTCCAGACAGCTCTAGGCTTGTCCAGAGTAAGGCAGAATGCTGGAGGAGGAGACTTTCTTTTCTCCTCGGTCAGAAGCCATAAGGGCTTCAAGTGGCTCTGCCCTCAGCTTGTAGTAATGTCTGAGAAAATAAAGCTGGCACATAGAGAGAAGCAGAAATAGGAAATAAAGAGACTGAGGAAATTGATATACTTCAAGGACCTTGTCCGAATTCCCAGTGGGCCCAGCTCCTACATCTCCTTTGATTCTGTGAGCCTCCGGATCTGTAAAAACAAAGCCTCTCTTTTTGCTTAAGCTGGTCTAAACTGGGTTTTTAGTCCACGGTAGCCAAGAATCATGACTAAAACAAACACTGCTTAGGCTACAATTTTCACTTGAATATTGCTCGATCCATAGATGACAAACATTCTTCTGTATTTGCTGCTAAGCATTGCAATTCTTTTTCTTTTTAAATTTCAAGAGCTAAAAAAAAAGAATCCAATGCTGAGGATATGGGCAATATTACTAGAAAGTTCTGCAATACTTCCAAGGACAACACCTGAGCATCTTCCAGCTGTGCTTTAAATTCTCCTAGGGCTGTGTCATTGGCAGAATAATGTAACTGTTGTGTAACTGTTCCACTAGAAAGAGGAAAACTTAATTACCACTTGGTTTCTTTGTCAAAACTGCCAAAATGGCACCAATTCAATGTTTCTGCCTATTAACATTCTGTTAAGTGCCGTCCATATTTTTAAATAAAGGCAATACAGAGACTGCCACAAAAACCAGCCTAGATTTACATAATATACTTATTCATTTCTATTTTTGTTTTCAGATAGAATTAACATGGAAAGATATTCTTAGCTTACATGTTAGCTAAGCTCTCTATGAAAATAAAGTTAGAAAAATTTTAAAGTTTCTTAATACTTCATATTCTTACCAAAAATTAACAACAACAACAAAAAACAAATGTTTGCCCTAGACAGAACAGCAGAATCAGATTGTGGGAAGGGCCTTTTGCATCTTGAAGTCAGAATCGTTCTTCCCATCATGAGCCAGAGCACTGGAAAAAATGTCTCTGTGAGCCAAATTTCTATAAGATTGGAAAGGGTTTCATTGCTTCTATACCCTGGGTTTCCCAGAGCCCAGTGACCAAGTGCAAAGCTCACTTTTGTTCTATAAGATGATTCACCACTGTCAAGGGGGAAACAAACTGAAGACCTATAACAGGATTACAAAATACGAAAGCTTGTCTCTTCCCCCACAGAGAGAAGCTTCTAAGCTCTCTGTGACCTATTTATGTGAAAGACACTGGGTCAGGTGCTTCCTTTCCCAACTTTGTATAAGCACCGTTCGGATCAAATACCTCTAGATACATGGTGTACTTTCTTGCCTTTGATTTCTCTATGGCCAAGACTGTCCATTCACTGGAAGAACTACAAACTCTCCTTTTAGGTTGGAAAATTCCCATTCCTTTTTTTCTATCATCATAACTTATTTTAATCCATCCACAGTTGGAAAAGTGACTGAACTGAACTTACAGCTCACATGTGCTAACTAGGCAATTTACCCCCACCCCTTGCCAAAAAAAATTACTGCCATCTCTATTTATATGCTTGAGCCCACCTGAACCCTCTGAACTTTCTAGAAGTTAAATTCTTGGACATGAGTGCATTCTGCAACTTCAGAACAGTTTTTCCACATATTTGATTTTTAAAAACATCTACTGAAAATATACTTTGAAATATGTATCATGTCAATTTGGGAAGATAGGAATGTGACATCACAGAGGGTGGCAGAAGACTACTAATCATAATTTTGAAATAATAAATGTAAAACTATTCAGAGATGGAATCAAGAAAAAGTATCAGTAGCTGTAACTTGGAAATCCATAAAATAAACTTCCAAAGTCTGAAAAACCATCATTTCCACCTGGTTCATATAACAAATACTCTACATATTTAAAGTTGAGTGGGAAGCCAAGGAAATGGTGAATCTACCAGCCATTTGGACGAGCAGGACATTACCAAAATCTCTAGACTGCAGAGACAAAGTGAGAAAGCAGAGTTTGAGCAGAAGCTCAAATAGGATGGACTGCCCAGATGGACTGGATTAGTGAAGACCAAACCAGGGCAGAGAGAGAGATAGAGAGAGAGAGAAATTTTCTGGCCTCTCCTTTTCTCCTGTCCTCCAATGTTACCAGGATTTCCTATTGTTCAAAACCAGGAGGAAGCCAGCTTGGGAACCTGACCTGCAGGGGTCAGCCCTTCTGTCATACAAAAAGCAAGGGATGGATCTAACAGCAAACTGGTCAAGGACCAGCACAAGAACACTAGCAGGACTGCATAAACTGTCTCACTTTGAGATCAGGGAGGAGTGGAGGCCAGCTATTATCACGAAAGACAGAGTTACTGATGAGAGGCAAACACAGGGGTCAGGGCCCTAGTCAGGAGGCGAAGCCAGGCAGCCACATGGCCAAGGCACACCCTGGTGGGTCCTTCTGCCCTCCCCTGCCCTGCTCCAGGGCGGACCTTAGTGTCTCGGGGTTGGCAGGATGGATAGCAAGCAAACTAGAAGAAGCAGAAGAAAGGGATGCAGGAGAAAACACAGTTCCATATAACATACAGAGAAGGCTCTAAAGGCATATAACCTGGAGAATGCCAGTGGTTATCACCTGGAGGGGCCTGATGCAGAAATGGGTGCCCAAAGGGGACTACAGCCTTATCTCTGTTGTATTTCCTTTTCTTATAGGTAGAATATGGAACTTCATGTATACTTTTAAAATATATTTTTAAAAGAAAACATTATTTTAAAGAGGCAAAGAGACAGTTGTTTATCCGACACAAGAAGACAGATCGAGTAGAGTTTGGAGATGGAAGGGAAGGAAGCCCAGGCAGCTGGTCATCTGCCTTCTCAGTAGAGAGGGAAGCAGCGTTAACTGTTACTATGAAAGGGCCAACCAGTTCCCTACGGATGACCAGCTTTCCCTCCCTTTCATCAAAACAAAATTTCATACTGGAAACTATTCAGCTTCTAACTGAGAGCAACCATAGTTACTGCTTCTCCAAAAACTGCTATTTTCAGAGTGTCGTGGTGTCTGTGGAATATGTTCAACACTTCTTATTTCCAAGAAATGAGAAACACAATATTTAATTTTGTTTAGCAAGTGTAATAACTCACCATTATTATGGATTGGGGATAAAAATCAAGCAAATACTTCAGATTATAAAAACCAAATGACAGTACCTAGACCCAAAGCAGCGGACCTCCTCTGGGAACATAGAGGGATATGACAGGGAGATCAATCAGCCAGTTTCCAATCAAGGCACTGGACTAGCAGTTCATTCTCTCCTTCGAATGACATCTGAGAGAAGAAGCCCTGGAAATTCACTATCTACTTTCAGATGCTACAGAGATTTGACAATCTGAAAACTAAATGCCATGCTATGCACTCTCCGGGCACTTCATAAACACTTGCTGACTGACTGGCAAACTGAAAACCGATGGAACGTACATTATCGTTTACTTGCTAAGAACTTCCCTTGCTTCCTGATATTTGTGGATAATTATATTATGATTATGCAGCTGCCAGACACATAGCCTCAATTTTCTTCCTCCTCCGCAGTGAATAGCAAAAAGGCCCAAGCAGAAAACTCTTCTACTTGGGCAATGTCTGGTGGCTTTTTGCCTGAGACAAATTAGCCCAAGCCTAACTCTGTGAGGGGGACTTGGCACCTTGATGCTTTTGTCACCCGGCTTCTGGACCAGAAGGTGCTGGGGAGACCAGCCGAGGTGGGAGGCGGGGAATTTTATTTTCCAACCATCTGTGCATACAACATATGAAAACACAACAAAATCACCATATGGAGCTAAGTTTCAAATATGTCATCAGACATTCTATGAGTTTAAGAAGAACCCAATTGGCAGTGCAGCCTCTTCTGATTACTGAAAGAGAATAATTTATCCCTGACTTCAAATGGCCCCCACTCAAACTTCCAAACCTCAGGACTCTCTTATTATTGCTACTATTAATTGGGTTACACTTGAAAATTTGCATATTGTTTTTAGAGGGTTTTCTCAGGGATCATCTCACATACACAAACCTCACAACAAATCCATGATGTGGGTAGGTCAGATATCATCATTGCTTTGACTAACACCCTGTTTCCTAATTGATTTATCACCCTCAAACCACCTGCCCCTCCACATACACAGTCCACATCTAATCTGTGTGTGTCTGCTCAGCTGTTTGTGACCTTTACCTTTCTTCTCATTTCAATGGGATGTGTTTTTGAACCTAGAGAACCATGTCCATTTGGCTCTGTGGGGCATCGGATCCCATTCATCTAAGTGCCAAATCTAGAAGAGCACTTATATCAGAACTACCTGAAACGCTTACTTAGATGCCAATTCCCGAGCCTTACCAAGGACTATCTGGCAACGTGCCTTTTTAGCAAACTCCTCAGGGGATCATTACACACCCTAAGGTTTAAGAATCACTGACACACAAGAGAAATGTTTACAGAGCATAAATGGTTGGATGCCAAACTTGATGGCAACAACTTCATGCTCTGGGCAATGTTTCTTGAATTCCACAGGGTCACATTGAGAGGTCTGCTAGTCTCCCTGATGGCTTCTAAATGTACACTTTTACATCAATAATTTTTAAAAAGATTACCCAAGATAAGAATATTCTGGATCATCTAGATCACCGTAGGTGGGGGTCACTGGAACTGTTGACAAACATTCTGAACCTCCTCATCATCCTGGCATGTGGCGGGAATACTCTTTACCCTCTTTGAGGTTGGATGTGGCCATGTCAGTGGAAGTGACTTGAGTCCAAGTGGAAGATTTAAGAGCCAATGGGAATTTACCATACCCCCTTCTCCCAGTCACGGAGATGGAGAGGCACTCACTGAGATAAGAACAGCCATCATCCAGGTCCTGACTACCTTGAACAGAGCCCTTCTGCTAGGCACATAGCAAAAGACATGAAATTTTGTTGTTTCAAGCCACTGAGATTTGGGGATTATTACAGCAACATGGTCTAACTCTTCCTGATTGACAACCTGATCACCAAGAACTATCACGTGAACTGGGTGTCTGGGGCTGCTTTGGTGTTTATAATGATCTGAATGTCAAGTAATCATCTAGAATGACACCGTTTAACTTTTAATTCAATATTTACCAAACCCAAGGATTTTGTCATTGGGATATGTGAGTCCGAAAGTGTGAGAAACATTATTGTGGGCTATATATGCACAATGAACACTTAGTCCAGACTTAAAGACTTAAAGTTGTATGCTTTTAAAAATATCCATTGAATCAATCAACTCAAACAGTTGAGGTTTATCAGATTATAAACTCCTTGGGAACAAAGGACCTTATAGGCTGTAGACCTAAAAACATGTTAGTTACATTTGACCATTAAAAACTTGAAATGATGATTGGGTGTGGTGGCTCATGCCTATAATCCTAGCTTTATAGGGAGGCCAAGACGAGAGGACTGCTTGAGGCCAGGAGTTTGAGACCAGCCTAGTCAACATAGCAAGACCCCATCTTGTATAAAGAAAAATTAAAAAAAAAAAAAAAAAGAAAAGAAAAGAAAAAACAAACAAAAAAACTTGACATGCTAACACAAAAAAAGTTAGAAAGACCTTCTCTCCCACTGAGAAGCTTACATTATTGGGCAAATAAAACAATATGTAGAGGACATATAGACCTCCCCAAATTTAGTTTGTGGTTCTGTAAGTGCTAAACTATTTCTTAACAAATGTGAACTGGAGAATTGAGGGATGGGTTTATAATAGAAGTAAAAATTTAAATGGACCTTGAAAAATAGCAAGGACTGGCCAGGCACAATGGCTCATGCCTGTAATCTCAGCACTTTGGGAGGCTAAAGTGGGCAGATCATCTGAGGTCAGGAGTTTGAGACCAGCCTGGCCAACATGGTGAAACCCCATCGTTACTAAAAATATAAAAATTAGCTGGCGTGGTGGCACACATCTGTAATCCCAGCTACTCTGTAAGCTGAGGCAGGAGAATCACTTGAACCTGGGAGGCGTAGATCATACCAATGCACTCTAGCCTGGATGACAGAGCAAGACTCCGTCTCAAAAAAAAAAAAAAAATAGCAAGGATTTACTTTTACTTATAGAGAACAATGACAGGCACTCTTAGAAGGAGACACATAAGTAAAAACCACAGAGGTGAAAATAAGGGAGTGGGTAGATAAAAAAGAGAAGGTAGTCTAGAACTGAATCTGAGGTAGGATGGACAAATATCTTGAAAAACATAACTTCTTAAAACTGACACAGAAAGAAACAGAAGATACAAATAGCCCTATGTCCATAAAGAAACGAATTATAATTTCAATACTTCCAAAAAGGAAAACTCTAGACCCAGATACCATCACTGGTAAATGCTATCAAACGAGATAGAAATAACAACAATAAGCTGGGTGCAGTGGCTCACACCTGTAATCCCAGCACTTTGGGAGGCCAAGGTGGGCACATCACCTGAGGTCAGGAGTTCAAGACCAGCCTGGCCAACATGGTGAAACCCTATCTCTACTAAAAATATAAAAATTAGCTATGCATGGTGGTGGGCATCTATAATCTCAGTTACTAGGGAGGCTGAGGCAGGAGAATTGCTTGAACCTGTGAGGTGGAGGTTGTAGTGAGTTGAGATTATGCCACTGCACTCCAGCCTGGGCAACAGAGTGAGACTCTGCCTCAAAACAAACAAACAAACAAACAAACAAACAAACAAAAAGAAACAAAAAGAAAGAAAGAAAGAAAAAGAAATAACAATAATACACTAGGATTTCACAAAAGAGGAAGAAGGGATGCTTGTTTTATGAAGTCAGTATAACCCTGATACCAAACCAGACAAGGATATTACAAAAAAAAAAAAAGCTATAGATTAATATCCCTCATGCACATGGGGATATAGCAAATTAAATACAGCAATATACACATTCAGGAAAAAAAAATACATCGTGACCAAATAGAATTTGTCCCAGGAATGCAAGGGTTGCTTAATATGAAAAAAAAATCAATCAACATGATAAACCACATTAAGAGATTAAAGGAGAAAAACTATGTATTATCTTAATCTCAATAGATGCAGAAAAGGGATTTGACAAAAAGCAACATTTATTCACGACAAAAATTCTCAGCACATTAGAAATAAAGGTGGACTTTCTCAACCTGATGAAGAGCATGCAAAGATACAGTGGAACAGGAAAAATCTGTGGAGTAAATTGGGAGGAAGAAGCCAAGATGCAGCAGAAAATTCTGGCCAGTGGATCTCATGCTAAGACAGCAGAGTGTTTCAATAGGGAGAAAAACGATCCACAGTATGATATGTTGCTGAGGCTGAGAAAGAAAAGGACAGTGACATATCCATGGAGGTCACTGGTGGCCTTGAAGGGAGCAGACTCGCTGCATGGGTCACTCCACTTTTTACTTCCCGTAGTGCTATTCTTAGTGTGCCTTAGAACTACTTCACATATCTCCATTCAAGAATAAAGCTGGTGGTCAATGATTATTTATTGACTGAATTAATCAGTACATGTGTCAGACCCTGTTTGGCAGTCCCAGATTAGATATTCCTTCCCTGCTCAGAGTGAGGATTGTTAAACTTGACTGTAAGTCTATTCAATCTCAGGAACCAATCCTGACATTGGGCAGGTAAGATTTTCAAATGACAAGGAAGCTCAACAGACTTTCTTTCACATTACTGACAATTTAACCATGATTTCTGTTTCTCATTTGCCACATCACTTAAAAATGGCCAGACAAGTTTTCACCAGATTTGGTGATTGTATCTGATATGCTCTGACTTAAATATGAACTATGAAAATCAATAAGAAATTAATTTCAGGAGAACCTAGAGAACACCCCGAAAAGAGGGCTTGTCATCTTAAACACAGCAACTGAAACTGTGAAACAAAAAGACAATCTTAGGTACCTGGTGATCACACAGACTAAGAAACCATCAACTAAATAACAAATAGTGGTTTCAACTGTAATGAAGCAAATCAAGTCACAGGATGGACAATATGAATTGCAGGATTCATTTACCTACCTAAGCAGCTCTGAGAAATCAGATCAGTATAAACAATAATTACAGCCATCATTTATTATGGGATTATTATGTGCCAGATATATGCAATAATTATAAGATTAATAATCTCATCGAATTCTCATAACTCTGTGAGGAAGAAAGTATTGTTATCCCTAAGTTAAAGATTAAGAAAGTGGGATGCAGAGACATTAAATGACTCCGCAGAGTTGCCTGGCTAGAAAGTGGTACATTCAAATCTACGTTGTTCAATTTCTGGGTCTAGCCTGACCTTAGGCTTCAGATACGGTAGGAGGACTCTGTCTTTTGGGCCTGAGCTGCTTACAAAGGTACCAGTTCCTCTGGGCCTGAGGCTCTACCTTGAGCCTCCTCTGTAATATCTCATCCCATACAAGGAAATTAAAATCCCACCTACAACCCCCTCAACCACCTGTTTTGCTAATAGGCTTCCCTGCACCCTATCGTAAATGCACAGTTTTGCTGTAAAAGCTTAACTGTCCCAAGGCAGGTGGATGACCTAAGGTCAGGAGTTTGAGACCAGCCTGACCAACATGGTGAAACCCCGTCTCTACTAAAATACAAAAATTAGCTGAGTGTGGTGGCGGGTGCCTATAATCTCAGTTGCTTGGGAAGCTGAGGTAGGAGAATCGTTTGACTTCAGGAGGGGGAGGTTGCAATGTGCCAAGATCGTGCCATTGCTTTCCAGCCTGGGCAACAAGAGCAAAACTCCACCTCAAAAAAAAAAAAATGCTTAATTATTAGTAATTTGCCTGTACTCACTACTTGTCCGAAATAAGTTGGTATAAGCTAAAAAAAAATAAAGACAAATCTAGTTGAAGAATAACAACTAGATTCTTTATCACAGTGAGATAAAGAATTGTACTTCAGGCAAAGAGCCAATCCATTCTCTCCCACCTGTTTTTTTTGTTTTTTTTTTTTTTTGAGACGGTGTTTCACTCTTGTTGCCTGAGTTGGAGTGCAATGGTGTGATCTTGGCTCACTGCAACCTCTGCCTCCCGGGTTCAAGCAATTCTCCAGCCTCAGCCTGCTGAGTAGCTGAGATTATAGGGATGGGCCACTATGCCCGGCTAATTTTGTATTTTTAGTAGAGATGGGATTTCTCCAGGTTGGTCAGGTCTCAACCTCCCAAACTCAGGTGATCCACCCACCTCGGCCTCCCAAAGTGCTGGGATTACAGGTGTGAGCCACTGCACCCGGCCTGTCCTACCTCTTTCTAATAAACATAGCAGAAATAATGAAAAACAGTATCTGGGAAAAATAACATCTGACAAAAACCAGAGAGACAAACACCCTTGGCCACTTAAGATGCAACATAAATCTCTGAATTTGGTAGTATAAAGTTATTAACTCTTCAAGTGACAGAGACATTACAATGTGACCCTCTTTTAGGAATACTTGCAGCCAAAGCCAGCTCAGCATAAAATTTCAAACCAGTTATGACAATGGATGTACTTACCTTGCTAAAAGAAAATATAAAGAACTGAGAGGCAGCAGATCTCATTTGTATAGGCCCTGACAGGTTCACAGTAGCAATGGCCACTGGGGTTCCAGTAAATGTTTAACAATTAGCTCTCTGGAGGAAAAGGCCATGATTTGTAGGTTTGCTGATTTCCATGGTGTAAATACTCCCACAATGGCAGATTTCAAGAAGGTGACTAATACATACAGTATAGGGCAGAGATATACACAGTTGACTCTCAGGAGCTGGTGTGTGCAGGTTCCTGCCCACTGCTGGCAATTGCTAATACTTAATGGTTACATACCGTGTGCTGGGTATGTTCTAAATGCTTCATAGTCATCCTCTTTGAATCCTTGTAATAGGCCAATGGGGCAGGTACTATTTTATCCCTATTTTACAGATGAGAGGAAACTAGGTGTTGAAGAGGTTAATTAATTAACTAGTCAAAGGCCACATAGCTTATAAGTGTTAAGACCTGGCATTTGAATCCTGGTAGTCTAGTTCAGTGGGCCATGCTCTCAGCCCTTCTTCAATACTGCCATATTTCGTAGGTGGTTAAAGAAGATATTACGATTATCCAACACCCATCTTACAGATGATGTGCTGCTAAAGATTCCTAGTAAAGATTAGGCTCTGGGCTAGGCTCGGCAGCTCACATCTATAATCCTAGCACCTTGGGAGGCCAAGGTGGATGGATTCCTTGAGCCCAGGAGTTCAAGACATGCCTGGACAACATGGTAAAACCCTGTCTCTACAAAATATAGAAAAAATAAGCTGGGCATGGTGCTGTGCACCTATAGTCCCAGCTACTTGGGAGGCTGAGTTGGAAGGGTCACTTGAGCCTGGGAGGTCAAGGTTGCAGTGAGCTGTGTGATTGCAACCACTGTACTCCAGCCTGGGTGACAAAATGAGACCCTGTCTCAACAAAAAATTAAGCAAGAAAAGAAAAGCAAAAAAAAAAAAAGAAGCAGGCAATGCGGTAAAGAGGAATGACCCACATCAACCAAGGAAGGGTGTTTGTCCTTCTCTCTTCCAATAAATTTCAACTCATCCTTCAAGGCCCATATCAGATTTTCCCTCTTTTTTTCCCCCCCAAAGACAGGGTCTCACTCTGTTGCCCAGACTGGAGTGTAGTGGCACAAACACAGCTCACTGCAGCCTTGACCTCCCAGGTTCAAGCGATCGTCCCACTTCAGCCTCCTGAGTAGCTGAGACTACAGGCGTGTGCCACCATACTCGGCTAATTTTTTGTATGTTTTGCGGAGACTGGGTTTCACTACATTGCCCAGGTGGGTCTCGAACTCCTGGGCTCAAGTAATCCTTCTGCCTGAGCCTCCCAAAGCACTGGGATTATAGGCATGAGCCAGTTGCCTGGCCCAGATGTTCCCTCTTTAGTGGCACTTTCCCTAACTCCCAGAGTTGTTACTCCCCAGATATTCTGTCCTAAAAAAAAATTATTTTTTTTCCATTAGAAAATAAATATATGCTCAAAGAATATGGAAAAGATCAAATAGAAAGGAAAAAAATCTCTCGCAGTCCCACCTGCCACTCATAGCACTGATGTGTATTTATACTCTTGACCTCAGTCCCTTATAAAATGATTCTCTATTCATGGGTGAGCATCTCCTGGGAAGATTATCAGTGTTATCCACATTTGTATCTACCTTTCACCCCATTCCCACCTGATCTCCACCCCTAGCACAACACCCAACTCACGGCTGCCCCCCCAGTTAACCTAGATACTTTATTCTAATCCATAAAAGGAAACACTAAGCTTTTCATGTCCAGCTTCAAAGCTGTCCTAATCTTAACTAAAGTTGGTTTTCTTCATTTGTCTTGAACAGATATTACTACATGACAATCCTGTGTGTGGCAGACAAGGGCTGCTCCAGCGGGTACCTGTTCTTACCTGCATCCCTCTCATCTTCTGGAACCGTGCTATGGTGTCGCTGATGGTGTAGACACGCACATGGCCCATGTGCAGCTTACCAGAAGGATAAGGGAACATGGAAAGCACGTAAAATTTGGGCTTTGATTTCTAGGAAAGAACGACAATAAGTATTTATTAAGCATTTTCTGGGAACTCCACACGTATACATAATATTTTGGCATTTTACGCAAAGTAATAATTTAACATTTTTGAGGTTTCCTCTTTAAAAGACTGTTCCCAGAGTGTAAATCAACTAAAATGTCCAAAAGCAACATTTGAAGCCCTGGTTTAAACTAAAGAATGTCCAAAATAATGCCAAATAACCTCTAAATGTTAATTACCCATATATCAATTTTTTTTTCTTCTAAAAACTTCTCTTTTAAAAGGAATGAATGAACGGTATTTGCAGTGACCAGGATGAGACTGGAAACTATTATTCTAAGGGAAGTAACTGAGGAATGGTAAACCAAACATTGTATGTTCTCACTGATACGTGGGAGCTAAGCTATGAGGATGCAAAGGCATAAGAGTGATGCAATGGACTTTGCAGACTTGGTGGGAAGGGTGGGAGGGTGGTGAGGAATAAAAGACTACAAATAGGGTGTAGCGAATACTGCTCAAGTGGTGGGTGCAGTATACTTATTCGTGTAACCAAATACCACCTGTACCCCAATAACCTATGGAAAAAAAAAGGGGTCCCAATGCAGACCCCAAGAGAGGGTTCTTGGATCTCGAGCAATAAAGAATTCAGGGCAAGTCGGTAAAGTGAAAGCAAGTTTATTAGGAAAGCAGAGGAATAAAAGAATGCTACTCCATTAAAAAATATCACTTCTCTTTTAAGACAGCTTCTATCTAGGTCCTTAAAGAACTGTCTGTTTTTCCAAAGGAAGCTCTAACACATGTATCTATATAATTCAAGAAAACAATCATTGAATCACATAGATGTAACATCTCTAAAATTGGAGTCTCTTCCTAAATTCTCTAAAGCTGCATTCTGATGTAGATTTAGCAGTAACAATAGGATCCTAAGGTACCAATTTGGGTCCTCAGTTTCCCCATTGTATTGTGAGCTTATCTTTCAAAAAAAATGTTGAAATGGGAAGGTAATGAGAAGATCTTTTTAAAAAGGGAGAAGGTTGTTGTTCGCCAGGGATGATAAATAAGCAGCCTCAGATCAGGGTTATATAACTCTCCAGCTTCCAAAGAAGCAGCTTCATCACGAGAAACACAGAAAACTTTACACGTATCTGAACAGAAGGAATGCAGGCCAATGAGTCCTTATTGGATCACTGACTTCTGTCCTCTTAATTCTTCCCCTGGTAAAATGATGAATGTTGTCATGAGTGTGCACGTGAATGGATAAGGCAAACAAAGATGGTAGTCCTTGAATGGACTCCTACTGGGGAGACCTACTGTTCAAGGGCAAGCACTGTGCTTTAGTCACCTTTCTCCACATCTGCCCCCAACACCAGGAGTTTAATAAAATGCTGGATAAATGTTCACTGGCCTTTCTGCCCAAAAGCCTGATAACTGGCCCCTATGGAGCACTTTTTACCCAGCAACCTTCACAAATCCCACCCAGGTAACAGGAGGGTTCCCCGTACCCACGTTTAAATCATCTCATGACAGGGTTGGGGGTACAGGGGCTGGGGAGAAAGGAAGAGCAACAGGTAACTGTTTGGTCATTGTGGGTCAGAACTTCTGCTTCATTTATTTATTTATTTATTTCTGCTGTTTATTTACTTATTTCTGCCTTCTGTTTTTTTCTTTCTGGCCTTACTCTCTTCCTAGAGCTTTGCTAGAGTTCTTTAAGAATTTGCTTCCCCCGAAGTAATGAAAACAAACACAAAACAGAATACTCATAACCTTTCTTTTGTGAACATATGTGGGAGGGGCTTTTTAAATATCATTTTGCTGAGTGTTGGCATGACTGATAATGCACTTAAACCAAATATAATCAGTAGAGCAGAAGAAACCAGAAATCAGATTTTTGCCAAGGAGTCCTTAAACTTCCTTCAGCAAAGAACTTAAATAAACCTTTAACAGAACCATGAGCAAGTGGCAAAAAGAAAAAAAAAAACCACAAAAACTAGAGTAGGACTTTTCTTTGTAATGCCCATCCTCTAGAAATTACCAAGGAGTGTTTAGCTGCCTGAAGGAAGAAATGGGAAAAAGAGAACAATTAAGAAATCTGGATCATACACAAACTAGAAAATCATCTGGAACTGCTGAAATGACAACTACAATGGATTTATACAAACAGGATGGAAAGTAACACATTGGTCACACACTTTAATTAGAAACTGCAGATTTATAACTCTAAGGAAAACCTCAGAAGTGTGAGAGAAGACCTGAGATTCAAGGGCTGGTGGGAACTCAGGAACTTAATAACTGTCCTTAAGAAAGTGAGTGGCAGATGACCCTCTCAGCTTATGAGCAACTCCCTCCAAGGAGGTACAAGACCCCATTCTTGTATTTAGTGCAGAATCAGAAGAAAACTGTCCACTCAATTCAAACCTTACTCTTTACAATGAATTAAGCCTAAGGCTTATTCTTAGGAAATTTTTAGGAATATGTGAAAATAGCTGTTAAGAGTTCTTTGGGAGTTAGAAAAACAGTAAAATCCTTGATCAAAGCTGTTTCTGTTTTTCGTTTTAAACTTTTTACGTAAAATTATTTTTATTATACTAATATGTTTATTTTATTACACATTTAACAATCTTGCCCCAAACATTTTCCACTTGTAATTTCTTTACTAGCATCTCCTTTTTTACATTTGTTCGATAAACATTAAATTAATAGCAAAATCAAATGAATAATTATATACTAGCTAAGCCAAAATCCAAATCTGAGTTCATAAAAGATACATGGAAAAATATTGTTTTCTAAAGTCTTTAATATTCAAGAATATTTTTGTTTATTGCAAAAAAGGTATTCAGCTTATTGCCTGTCCCTGCCTTTTTCTTTTCTGCATGAATTAAGTCATTTTCCTCTGACAATGAAATGAGTTCTATCATCTGGGGGTGGAAAAGAGAGGAATGATGGGAGTTTCTGTTATAATTGAGCAAGAATCTGATTGAAAGGGAAATTTTCATAATTATATAAAAGTGTAAGAATTCCTTTAAAATAGATTAAGATTTTAAGTGATGGGGAAAGGATAGCTTTTATAAGTGGGTCCTATTATTTTTGTCAGCTTCTGACTTTAGAAGAAAGACGACTTCTGCCTCTTTATAGATCATGCTCTGAAGCTGTCGCTGAGCCTACAGGATGACAGAGTAAAAGGAGCACCTCAGTAGGAGTCTGGAGCCCTAGTTCTGGTCCTAGCTTTGTCACTAGCTGTGAGGCCTTAGGCAAATGCTTTTGCCTTTTGGGATCAGTTTGCTATCTGTAAATCAAAGGTGAGACAAAAGAAGGTTCTGGGTGAAAAAGCATGAGCTCAGGAATCAAACACACGTTTGATTTTGAATCCTGGCTCTGCCATGTCTTGGCAAATTACCTAAACCTCTGTCTGAGCCTCAGTTTTCTTACTCTAAAAATGAGGATAATAATACCTATCCCCTGGGTTGTTTCAGGATTAAATGAGATAATCAACTGAAAGACAGTGCCTGGCACATGGTTAAATGCTCATTAAATGAAAATTCTTTTTTAAATAATAATTATGGTAATGGCAAGACATTCCATGTCGAAAAACTCATTTGAGTGGATTTCAAGTGAATCTAATACCACAGTGAGATCGATTATAAACGCTTCAAAATCCACCAGCATTCCGTCATAGTGTCAGTTCCTGATAGATACACCACGTTCTGATCTTCATGCATCTTTTATTTATGTACCACTTCAGTTTGTAAAATGCGAAAGTCACACATTTTCTTATTTGATTTTCAAAACAGTTCTGTGAGATAAACAATGCAAGGAGCCCCAGAATCCAAAACGTTAAATGATGTGGCCTGGATGATGCAGGTTTCCTGGGGCAGAGCCAGCATTACAGCCCAGGCTCCAGCTCTCTCACTGAGTGCTCTACTTTGCCATTCCTTGATCCAAATCCTGATAGGGGGCCACCAGGGGATCACACACAATGCCCCTTACACTATGCCCCCAATTCCTGAAAAAATTTATTTTGATCCATTTAACATTTTTAAAAACCGTATGCTTAAGAAGAATGAGATGTCACAAAATTAATATGCTACAATGTCGAAATGTTTGGAAGTCAATAAATGGTAATCCAAACAAAAGGAAAAAGAACTAATTTTACTGCCCTCACTCAGAATTAAACTGCTCCTTAAGAGTTTGTTTTCGATTATATTAAGTTATATTGGTCTGATGATGTTGACACAAGGGCTTTTCACTTCCTAATGAGGTAAAAGTCAAGCTTTCATTGTAGAATTATACATTACATTCAAATCTTCTTTTTTTAAATTTCATTTTATTTGTTATACACTACATCTTTCTCAATAGCAATTTTTCTTTCTAACCACTGCCTCAAACCATCTTTCAGTTTAACACAAATAGCTCCCCTCCCCTCACTCATTTTTCATAACTACCAATCTCATAGAAAGAATGAGTGTGATGACAGAATCAGGAAGGGAGAAAAGGCAAGCTGAGAGAGGTGTGGTCTTGTGCAGCTGTACTTACTCAACTGCTTGCCTTGGGCCTAATCTCTTTATTAAATGCGGAGCATTTGTATTATTTGACTATAACTACCACAAAGAGATAATCAAAATTTAAGAGTAAAACTCCGATCAGATTCAAACATTTCATGTAACAAATCACGTCTCCCACCGTCATTTTGACCATTATAAAGAGGTAAGGGTTAACACATTCCAGACTGATTCCCAGCAAACTGTCCTCCCAGAAAAGGAACAGAGAGCACTCTGTGGAAACTGGCTGAAGCCAAGTATTATACTTCCACAATGAATTCAGGTAGAGTGTTGAGCTAGTGCACCTGGTGCAGAAGCCAAGGGTCCACTAACTCACGTAGCTGCTACCTTAAGGTTAGACCCTACCCCAGATCACAGCAGTGGAAGGACTGGTATCCCCCAAACCATGAGACTGAGGTGGCAGAACAGAGTTGGAGGCTAAGGTCCTGCCAGGGAAGGGGCAGATACTTCTCAGAACATACAGCCAGCGAGGAGCCCACGTGCCTCTCTTGGAGTCTCAGATATGACCCTGCCAGATTCCTGTGTGCTGCCCTACCATGCAATGGACCACAAAGGACCCAACATCTGGTAGAGCTCCTATTTTGATAAGCTTCCCCTAGTAAACGTTGCTCTAGAACACCTAGTGTGCTGCTGTCTGCCATATACCTCGTGCACAATATTACTATGTGTGCATCCACCACAGTGGGCACGATTATTATCATTCCATTTCAGATAAGAGAATTGAAGCACAGAGAAATTCAACAATTTGGTTCAAGGTCACATATTTAATATCTTATTTAAACCAGGTAGTCTAATCCCAGAGTCCAAACCTTTAGCCCTCTTCTCTATCCTCTAAGTATCTTTCAGAATACTCACATCAGTTTCTGAAGTTTTGGAGGCCTGTTCTTTTATTCGTTGATGCCACCATTTCTCGACATCCTTTCTGGTCTGCAACGTATACTCTTTTGTCCACTTTCCCGTGGCACTGTAGATACTTCTGGTACATCCGGGAATTACTCTTTCCCACTTGATGACACCTGGACCACCATTTAACTGTCTTTTCAGAAGAGAGGCATAAAAACTCAATCTCTGCCAAGCGGAAGCCATTCTTCAGAAGGTGAGAAAACCCTGAAAAAGAGGGTAGAAAGCACACAATGAGCTGCCTCAAACCCTCCCCAGAGCTTATTTTTCCATTCAGCATAGTCCAGTGTTCTGGCCCTGTGCTTTCCTCTTACTCTTTTAGTGATTTCTTTCCCTGAAAAGAATACTTTAGCAAGTCAATTGAGCTAAACACAAACTTTTTAATAGAAAATATAAAGAGCCAGTGACCTCTAACATCAAAGATGTAAAACTCCTGTAGGAAAAAATGGAGACCCTCAGCTGCCAGCTCCTGCACAACCTCAAGTTGCATGGAAGGCATGGAGTGCCCTCCCACCCCTCCCTGTGGACCAGCCCAGGGACTCTTCACCAGGCTTCACTTCCTATGTCTTCGAGCCTCAGAAGAGCTCAAGCACATGTTGGGTTGGCCTCAGGCTCAAACGTCAGAAGGGGTCTAAATACAGGCCTCCCAGGAGGACCAGAAATTCTGAACTACTATTAGCAATCTTAATACATATTATAAATTAAATATACAGTGTAGGCTGAGCCAGAAAATAACCATTATCTAGAAGACTATTAATTCATTTTGTTTCTCCTTCATTTACCAAATATGTATTTATTTACTTACTTTTTTAGAGACAGGATCCTGCTCTTTCGCTCAGGCTGGAGTGTAGTGGAACAAGCATACCTCAATATAACCTCTGACTCCTAGGCTCAAACAATCTACCTGCTTTAGCCTACCAAAGTACTGTGATTATAGGCATGAGCCACCACCAAATATTTATTGAGTACCACTAGGCCCACACATTGTTCTAGGCACTGGGGATACAGTAGCAAACAAAAACACAGTCCCTTCTTTCTTTTTTTTTTTTGAGATGCAGTCTCGCTCAATTGCCTAGGTTGGAGAACAATGGCGGGATCTTGGCCTCCTGGGTTCAAGCAATTCTCCTGCCTCTACCTCCTGAGTAGCTGGGATTATAGGCACCCACCACCATGCCTAATTTTTGTATTTTTAGTAGAGACGGGGTTTCATCATGTTGGCCAGGCTGATCTCGAACTCTTGACCTCATGATCCACCCACCTTGGCCTCCTAAAGTGCTGGGATTACAGGCGTGAGCCACCGCACCCAGCTTAGAGTCCCTTCTTCCATGGCACTTACAAACTAGAAGGGAAGCAGATAAGAAACAAACTATAAGGGAAGCAGATAAGAAACAAAAATATATAATGTGTAGTCACGGTGAGTGCTATTTTTTGGAAGACAACTCATAGATTGGGGCCTACCAGGACATCCAGTTGTGATTCAAAATTCAATTTTAATGTTTCATTGGCTTCCTCCACAGGTACATTCTGGAAATAACCTCATTGAAGAAGTTTCACATTTTATTGCTATTTAAAGGGTTGAGATGAGATTTCATAAAATATTTAAGATATGTGACTAAATAGCCTAAACTTTCTTCTTCTTGCTTAATAGCATTCAAGAAGTGCTACAGTGAAAAGACAGATGAAAACAGGTTTTTTCAAAACAAGAGAGAAATAAATAAACCTGGCACTCTAAGCTGATGTTCTTTGATTCTCTCAAAATTCTTTCCATATCTATTAGGATTTGGCCTGTTTCACCAAGGTACTGGACACAAATGTTGCCAGGAATGTCAATAAAGGTTTATAACAGTGAGTTTCACGCTCACATAAGATAGCAACATAATGTGGGCATCTTACAAGTTGGTCTGCCAAAGTAACTGACTGGCATATCAGTTCTCACTGCATTAAACAGCTCTTGCTTCTTTAGGGGTAGAATAAAGTACACACTTTAAAAAAAAATCTCCCAGCCGAGAACGGTGTCTCACGCCTGTAATCCCAGCACTTTGGGAGGCAGAGGCGGGTAGATCACAAGGTCAGGAGTTTGAGACCAGCCTGGCCAATATGGTGAAACCTCATCTCTACTAAAAACACAAAAGTTAGGTGGGCTAGTAGTCCCAGCTACTCGGGAGACTGAGGCAGGAGAATAGCTTAAACCTGGGAGGCGGAGGTTGCAGTGAGCTGAGATCGCGCCATTGCACTCTAGCCTGGGTGACAGAGTGAGACTCTGTCTACAAAAAAAAAAAAAAAAAAAAAAAATCTCCCTTAGGCCCGGGGCAATGGTTCATGCCTGTAATCACAGCATTCTGGGAGGCCAAGGCAGGCGGATCACCTGAGGTCAGGAGTTTGAGACCAACCTGGCCAACATAGCGAAACCTCTTCTCTACTAAAAATACAAAAATTAGCTGGGTGTGATAGCGTGTGCCTGTAATCCCAGCTACTTGGGTAGCTGAGGCAGGAGAATCGCTTGAACCAGGGAGGCACAGAGGTTGCAGTGAGCCGAGATCACGCCACTGCACTCCAGAGCCTGGGCGACAGAGTGAGACCCCATTTCAAAATAAAAAAAAAAACTTTATAGTTGGGCTTGGCTATTTTAAAGTACACAGACGTGATTACAGGTACTTGGGTGAACTATATGAAATTGGTTAAATGTTAGCAATTCCATATAACCAACCTAATACACATACACTTTGTACGCTTAAGGCAAACTGCATTTATTTTTAGGGCTTAGGGTTCTATAATTAGAACTCCCTAATTATATAGAACTCATAGATTTTACGGTTCTCTTGCCAAGTCAACGCTTTCATACCTTTGCAAACCAAAGAATGCCTGTTTAGCAGAGGACACATAAATGGATGCCTGCCACTTCTCTCCTAGACAGCAACCCCTAAGAACACATAAGGAGTGTTCTGGGCTATCCTCTCAAATAGAAACAAAGGAGCACAACAAAATTATATAATACAAAGTGACTTGAACTGCTCTGTCTACACTCTGTCTACACAACAAGAATAAGCTTTCTAAATACATTTATACAATACCTGGCTCACTAATGACCTCTCCTTTACTTAAATAAACCAATGAACTAGAGAATCCTGAAACAGATCTGAGTATTTAAAAGCATTTAAAGTTCTTTTTTTTAAAAAAAAGCAGGAGCAGATTAGAGAGTAATAGATTATTCAACAAACAGGAGAAAAACTTAAAGTTAGAGCCTCACCTCAAATAATAAACTAGAGTAAATCCCAGATAGATTAAATAATGTTTTTTTATCTATAGGTGTGGATCTGAAAAGCAGAAATAAGAAAAAATAAAATACAATAAGTAAGAATGTTTTTTAAAGTACCGTAAAACAAGATAAAAACACAGATGAGCATTTAATAAATCTCAAGAGGGTGCAGGAAATCTGTCCTGAGTAAAAAACAATGAAAAACTTCAGAAAGGAAAATATTAATAAATCTGACTCTAAAAATATAAAACATCTGTATACCAAAACCATTATGAACAGAATTGGAAAGCAAACAATTAGCTATGAGAAAATGTTTGCCAAAATTGCAATGACAAAAGGTTATTCTACTCTTGAGTTCATGTATGAGAAAAGAAACACCAAAAATCGAATTTTAAAAATGAAAACAGCAAAGATGACATATAAATGGTTAATAAAGAGGACATGAAAAAGATCTTTACAACTAATCAAATAACGTGAATTAAAACAATGAAAGTTTAGTTAGCAAATTGCCAAATGAAAAGAAATATGCATTTTTTACATAACTGCTGGTGGGAAATGTAAATTGACTCCACCTTTCTGGGGAGCAATCTGATAACGTGTGTTAAGACCCTTTAAGAATAGTTCATATCCTTTGGGGTTAGGAATCCCCAAGACCCCACTCAGGTTCTAATTCCATAGGAAGATTCACAGGAATCAACATATAGTCAGTATTCATGGCTTTGATTCATTACAGAACTTCCTAGGTTTCAGCCCTATTCCTTTCCTTTACTTCCCAGGACTTGTTCTTGGCCACTCCAAGTACCCGTCTACCAAAGCTCTGATGGACTGTCTCTTATTGATTCTATTAGATGGCTGTGAGAATACGACGAATGTGAAAGGTGTAAAAATACAAAAGTTAGCCGGGCATGGTGGTGGGGGCCTGTAGTCCCAGCTACTCAGGAGGCTGAGGCAGAATTGCTTGAACCTGCGAGGCGGAGGCCCTTTCTTTCCTACAGGATTGAAATCTTATCCCTACCAAAAAAGGGATTACAGGCTTGAGAGAAGCCTAGGAGAAGAGTAGGAAGCAGAAAAAGAAACAGAACACGAGAGAAACACATGAGGCCATCTGTGTACTACACCCAAAAGACAGCGCAAGAATGCACCTGGGAAAATTCATCTTAAAGAAACCAAGTTTTGTGAAAACAAGTATCTTGGATTTTGCAGCTACTCATTACCTGTGACCTCACGCAAATTTCTCATCTGGAACCTCATCTTTCTGAAAACCTCTGAGCCCTAACATGTGGCAACGACCTGTGGGCCCCAGAGAGGCAAGTGATGACCTTCAACTGGGTCCAAACCCCTAACCCGGGGGGGAAAGATCCAAGGATGAACTGGGGTAGGAGAGCAGTGGAGAGGAGAGCTTGAGTACAAAACTACGTGTACATGTGCGTTTTTCTGGGAAAGAGTTCAGAGCTATCAATGAAGTCAGTAGCTCAAATAACCTGAAGACCTGGATCTCAGACATTTTCAGTTTGGAAATTGCAAGGGTCCAGCACTACCTAACCCAGCCCACACCTTCCCTTCCTGCCCACAGCAAGTCAGAACCTCCCGAGACGGAGGAATAGGAGACCGGGATTCGTCCCTCAACTCGCTGCGCCGGGTCCAGGGGTTTACCTGCTCACAGGCTGTGGCCTGCGGCTCCTCTACTCCTCGTTTTCCACTTTTAGGCGAACGCTTCCCGGCCTCCCACCATGGGCGCCGCCATATTGTCGAAACAACAACTTTATCGATAGCGTACGCCGTCGACACAGACAGACGGGGGCGGGACCGGGGAAGGAGAGCAACCCAGTCCTTGACTCCCAGCAGCACGCGGGGCGGGGCGGGGGCGTATGCGCGGCCGCCCTGGGCTCCGCCTCCCGGCCTCTGGCACGCCGTTCAGCAGCTCTGGCGTCGGCAAAGCTGTAGACGTCTGAGGCTCAAATTGTTACAATTGTAGCAGACGGATGAACGCCGTTGATTTAGTGGCCTCAGAATAAACTGGGCGGCAGCTAGTGAAAAGAACCCCCGGATACAGCCCAGACCCCCGGGTTCGAATCCCAGCGTAGCAATAACAGCTTCCTGGGGTTGGGCAGGTCTGGACCTCTTGATTGCTAATGGACCGCATGATGAATGAGGCACCTTCTTCCGCCATATTCCATAATTCTCTAGCCCTGGGGGCGGGGAGTGAAATTACATGGCCAAGAATAGATTTGGGGTAAGGTACTTTTCTCACCTGGCAAGTGTGCTGGGAGTCAGGAAAGCATGATGCCTTCCCTTTTCCTAGAGGAGTTTGTATGTCTCATGCCCCCACTGCCATACAAGCGGCAAGTGTTTCATGCTTGTAATAAATCAACAAATCAATGAATTGCAAAGAACCAGTGGTGTTAAAGCATAATTTTCAAAAAGGTAGAGCCAGTTTAAAGGATAACTTGAACAGCTCATATATGTGGTCATTCAAGAACACTGAAATGAATTTGCTAATTGTGCAAAATTGGTTGATATCCCATAGGACAGGGAAAAGTAATGTTTGGGAGCCATTTCTTTCCTACAGGGTTGAAATTATATCTCTACCAAACAAAATTCATCCCATGATTACAGTAGTTCCCCCCTATTCTCACAAGACATGTGCCAAGACCTCCAGTGGATGCCTGAAACTGGGACAGTACTGAACCCTACGTATGCTGTTTCCTATGCATACACACCTATGATAAAGTTTAATTTGTAAATTAGACACAGTAAGAGATGAACAATAATACCCAATAATAAAATGGAACACTTTTAACAATACTGTAATAAAAAGTTATATGACTGTGGTCTCTCTCAAAATATCTTAATGTACTGTCCTCACCCTTATTGTGATCTGTCAATCTGATAATTGAGATGGCTACTAAGTTGGGTAGCTATACAGCGTGGATATGCTGGACAAAGGAATGATTCACAATGGTTCACATCCCAGGTGGGATGTGGCAAGATTTCATCACACTACTCAGAATGGCATGCAACCTAAAACTTATTTAGGTTATTATTAGAATTATTTATTGCTGAAATTTTTCATTTAATATTTTCAGACCTTGGTTGACTACAGGTAACTGAAATCTCGGAAAGTGTAACTGAAGATAAGGGACTACTGTATCCATATTCTACATTTTATTTTATTTATTTGAGATGGTATCTTTCTCTGTCACCCAGATTGGAGTGCAGTGGTGCGATCTCTGCTCACTTCAACCTCTGTCTCCCAGGTTCAAGCAATTCTGCCTCTTAAGTAGCTGGGACTACAGGCACACACTACCATGCCCTGCTAATTTTTCTATTTTTAGTGGCGATTGAGTTTCGCCATGTTGGCCAGGCTGTTCTCGAACTCCTGGCCTCCAGTAATCCACCAGCCTTGGCTTCCCAAAGAGCTGGGATAACAGGTATGAGCCACTGTGCCTAGCCTGATATTCTATATTTTAGCTTCTATTCTTACAGAGATGAACAATAGCTAGTTAACAGAAAAGCAGGCAAAGGTACACAGTCCTATAGCATCAGATAATCCCCCAATACTCCACCCAGGGGACATACAGTATTCTCTTTTGCCCATTTCCATCTCTTTCACAGAGTTTCCTAATAGTTCAACATCCAAATACCTTGCTATTCAAGGTGTGGTCTCCAGCATCAGCCTCACCTGAGAATTTACTGGAAATGAAAAACTCAGCCTCTGCCCCAGACCTGCTGAATCAGACTCCAAATTTTAATAAGACCCCTAACTGATCCTAGACACATTCAAGTTGAAGACTCACTGTCCTAGAATATGAGAGCTAGAAAAGATCTGGCTCCTTTCTAGTCCAATCTCTTCATTTTACAGATAAATAAACTGAGGCCCAACAGAGCTGACTGTCTTGCTCAAGATCATAAGGCAAATTAGTCAAAGATTTGTGATTCAAAACTAGATCTCCATCCCGGCAGAATAGTGTCTTTCTCAAGTTGCAGAATGAAAGATCATAAAGAGCTTAGAACTTCTAGTCCAGTGCTCTTAATTCAAAGGCAGGGACACTGAGGTCCAGAGGTTGGACACAGCGTGCCTAAGGTCATATATGTAGTTGATGACAGAGCCAGGATTCCAACCCAGGTCCCACTCCGAACACCAGATGCTTAGTTTAAACTGATGCCATGGAAACATTGACTGGCATATTAACCTGCAACACTTGATGCAATTCAGCCTTCAGGTATGTCATCCATATGTAACTAGAGTGCCCCTTTCTATAATTTACCCAAAATACAGACTCTAAACTTATTTTGGTTCAAAATCTCTCTTTCCTATTGTGAATTAAAGTTAACATTGACATTTCTAGAAGATTATTTCAAATATAATTTTTCTAAAAGTCACTTACTTTACTGGAAAGTTGCTATTTTTACTTCAAAGACGACAGTAGCATGAAAGTAAATCCTTTTTACTCTCAAAGAGCTTGCTTGAGTACATTATTAAATGAAAGAGACAAGTTGCTGGGCTGTGTAGAATGGTACTTCATTTTTTGTTTTTTAAAAAAGGAAAGGAAATAAAATAAGGGCATTTGTTAGCATATGCATGGGAAGAAACATAAAAAACTATACTGCAAACGATTTCCTGTGATGATCTCTAGAGACAGTAGATTTTATGGACCTTTCTATTAATGATGTTTCTGTATTCTTTTACTTTTTCTATTAGCTGTGTGGGGTTGAATAATGCCCCCCAAAGATATCCAGGTTCTACTCCCTGGAACCTACAACTGTCACCTTATACAGCAAAAGAGACTTTGCACGTGTGATTAAATTAAGGATATTGAGATAGGGAGATTATCCTGGATTAGCCAGGTGGCCCTAAATGCAATCACAAGTGTCCATATAAGAGGGAGCCAGATAGAAATTTGAGAGAGAATAGGCAAGGTGACCACTGAAACAAGATGTTACAATGCTGTTTTAGAAGATGAAGGAAAGGACAATGAGCCAAAGAATGTGAGGAGTGCAGCTCATGCAGTTGAAGATAAAAAAGACAGGAATATAAATTTTTCTCGTGTGATCCAGCAACTTGACTTCGGGTTGACACCAAAAAGGTTTAAAAGCAGGACCTTAAGGAGATATTTGTACACCCATGTTTATAGCAGCATTGTTCACTACAGCGAAAAGGTACAAGTAACTGAAGTGTCCACCCACAGTTGAATGTATAAAAGAAAATGGTATATACATACAATGGAATATTATTCAGCCTTTAAGGAAGGAAATTCTGACACACACTACACATGGATGAATCAAATGCTCAGTGAAACAAGGTGGCCAACTCGAAGAACAAATATTGTGATTCCTCTTATATAAGTTACTTAGAACAGTCAAATTCTAAGATGGAAAGTAGAATGGCAGTTGCCAGAGGGTAGGGTAATGGGGAGGGAGTGGAAAGTTATTATTCAAGGGGTACAGAGTTCCAATTTTGAAAGACAGAAAGAGTTCTAGAGATGGAAGGTGGGGATGTTTGCACAACAATGTGAATATACTTTATGCCACTGAACTGTACATTTAAAAATGGTTAAAATGGGCCGGAGGCAGTGGCTCATGCCTGTAATCCCAGCACTTTGGGATGCCAAGGCAGATGGATCATGAGGTCAGGAGTTCGAGACCAGCCTTACCAACATGGTGAAACCCAGTCTCTATTAAAAATACAAAAATTAGCTGGGCATGGTGGTGCATGCCTGTAACCCTAGCTACTTGGGAGGTTGAGGCAGGAGAATCACTTGAACCTGGGAGGTGGTGGTTGTGCTGAGTGGAGATCACGCCATTGCACTCCAGCCTGGGCAACAGAACGAGACTCCATCTCAAAAAAAAAAAAAAAAGGTTAAAATGGCAAATTTCATTGTATATATATTTTACCATAATTTTTTAAAAAAGAAAACAGGCCAGGTGTGATGGCTCACACCTGTAATCCCAGCACTTTGGGAGGCCAAGGTGGGTGGATCACTTGAGGTCAGGAGTTTGAAACCAGCCTGGCCAACATGGTGAAACCCTGTCTCTACTAAACATAGAAAAATACTCAGGTATAGTGACGTGCACCTGCAATCCCTGCTACTTGGGAGGGTGAGGCAGGAGAATTGCTTGAACTAGAGAGGCGAAGGTTGCAGTGAGCTGAGATCACACCATTACATTCCAGCCTGGGTAAAAAGAGTGAAACTCCAATTTCAAAAAAAGAAAAAAAAAGAAAACAGATTCTTTCCTAGAGCCTCCACATGGAGTGAGTCCCTTCCCAACACCTTGATTTCTGCCTAATGAAACTGATTTGGGATTCTCTTACATCCAGACTTGTAAGAGAATAAATGCATATTTTTTTTAAGCCACCAAGTTTGTGGTAATTTGTTATAGTAGTCACAAGGAACTAATACAGAATATATAATTAGATTTAGAATCTATAATTAGAATTATAGATTCTGTATTAGTTGGAGATTAGTTTTCTGGGTTGAGTTTGTATTAGTTTTGGGATTTTGTATCCCAGAAAGAGTGTAAAGATTTCTTTGTTAAATAAAGGAATTGATACCCATTGCCATTTAAGTTTATGCCTTTCAGAGTGTTGTTTGTTATTAACACTCTAACTTATGGGTCTTCAGAAGTATATTTTACTTACCATCCTCTCATTAAAGGAGCCTAGCTCTCCAGAGTCACATCCATAACATTGTTTGTCCCCTATGGCCAGGACCCAACTTGAAGAGCAAGTCAGGGTCAAACAATACTATAGACCATAAACAGTCCTCAAAGAGGAGAGCCTTCTTCACATTTGGTAAGAGTTGTAATAGCTGTGATAGTGGGCATCCTTGTCTTATTCCGTTGGTCCCTCACTTGAATGGGGTTCTACCTCTAAGGTTCTACCTTTAAGTATGATGCTTGCTTTAAGTTTTTCTTAAATATTCTTTGTAGTATCCCACTTCTAAGATAGCCACCAGTGAGCTTCACCTGCTGGTATTCACATCCTTGCGTAGTTTCTTCCCACATTGTACCATGGTTAGTTAATATGACCGATAGGATACACCAGAAGTAATAATATGTCACTTTCTAGATTAGGTTAAAAGACATATTGCATCTTCTACCTAGGTCATTCTCACTACGTGTATCTTGAATGACTTACCCTGGGGGTAAGCCACATCATGAGCCTATAGAAAGGGCTATATATGCTGAAGAAATCAAGCCATCTGCCAACAGCCAGGTCCATGTGTAATGGACCCTCCACTCCCATGTAGTCTTCAAAGACAGCGGCCCCACTTGACAGCTTGACTGAGACCTCTTGGAGACTCTGAGGCGTAACCACTCAGCTAAGTCATTCCCAGAAGCTGTGTGAGATTGTAGTTTTAAGTTGGTGTGTTTGGGGGATAATTTGTTTCTCAGAAACAGATAAAAAATAGTCTTTATCACATTGAGGGCGTTTCCTTCTATTACCTAGTCTAGGATCCAGTCCAGGGGACACCTTGCACCAAGTTATTATGTCTCCTTTGTCTCCTGCAAGCTGGGACAGCCTCTCTATCTTTTTGCCTTTCATGACCTTGACACTTCTGAAGAGGACCGATCAGGTATTTTGTAAAATGTTCCTCCTGCTTTAATTCAGGTTTTGTATTTTGGCTGCAATACTGTGGAAGTGAAGGTAGTGCCCTTCTTGGGTGCATTTCAAAGGAATAGAAAATGCATTAATAGACTGGGTGCAGTGGCTGATGCCTGTGATGTCAACACTTTGGGAGGCCAAGGTGGAAGGATTGGTTGAGCGCAGAAGTTTGACACCAGCCTGGGCAACATAGCAAGACCTTATCTCTACAAAAACCTTTTTAAAAAATTAGCCAGGCAGGGTGTTGCATGTCTGTGGTCCCAGCTACTTGGGAGTCTGGGGGGTGGATGGGGTGGGAGGATTGGTTGAGACCAAGAGTTTGAGGCTGCAGTGAGCCATGACTGCCCTGCTGCACTCCAGCCTGGGCTATAGAGTGATATCCTTGATGAACGTAGTTGCTGAAATCTTTAACAAAATACTAGCTAACCAAATCCAACAATGTATCAAAAGAGAATCCACCATGATCAAATGGGTTTCATACCAGGAATGCAGGGATGATTTAACATATGCAAGTCAATAAATGTGATACACCACATAAACAGAATTAAAAACAAAAATCACATGATCATCTCAATAGATACAGGAAAAGCATTCAACAAAATCCAGCATCCCTTTATGATTAAAACTCTCAGCAAAATCGGTATACAGGGACACGCCTATTACATACAATGTAATAAAAGCCGTCTCTGACAAACCCACAGCCAACATAATACTGAATGGGGAAAAGCTGAAAGCATTCTCTCTGAGAACTGGAACAAGACAAGGATACCCACTGTCACTACTCTTCAACATAGTTCTGGAAGTCCTAGCTAGAACAATCAGACAACAGAAAGAAATAAAGGGCATCCAAATCGGTAAAGAGGAAGTCAAACTGTCACTGTTTGCCAACAACGTGATCATTTACCCTGAAAACCCTAAAGATGGCTGGGCACGGTGGCTCACGCCCGTAACCCCAGCACTTTAGGAGGCTAAGGTAGGCGGATCATGAGATCAGGAATTTGAGCACAGCCTGGCCAATATGGTGAAACCCCATCTCTACTAAATATACAAAAGTTAGGCGGGCATGGTGGCTGGCTTCTGTAGTCCCAGCTACTCAGGAGGCTGAGGCAAGAGAATCGCTTGAACCTGGCAGGTGGAGGTTGCAGTGAGGTGAGATCATGCCACTGCACACCAGAGCAAGACTCCATCTCAAAAAAGAAAAAGAAAAGAAAACGCTAAAGACTCCTCCAGAAAGCTCCTAGAACTGATAAAAGAATTTAGCAAAATTTCCAGATACAAGATTAATGTACACAAATCAGTAGCTCTTCTATACACCAACAGTGACCAAGTGGAGAATCAACCCCTTTTACAATAGCTGCAATAAAATAAAATAAAATACTTAGGAATATACCTAACTAAGGAGATGAAACACCTCTATAAGGAAAACTACAAAACACTGCTGAAAGAAATCATAGATGACGTGAACAAATGGTAACACATCCTATGCTCATGGAGGGGTAGAATTAATATTATTAAAATGATCATAATGCCAAAAGCAATCTACAAATCCAACACAATTCTCATTAAAATACCACCATCATTCTTCACAGAATTAGAAAAACAATTTTAAAATTCATATAGAACCAAAAAAGAGCCTTCATAGCCAAAGCAAGGCTAAGCAAAAAGAACAAGTCTGGAGGCATCAAACTACCTAATTTTGAACTATACTATAAGACCATGGCACTGGTCTTATAGTATAGCAAAACAGCATGGTACTGCTATAAAAACAGGTACATAGACCAATGGAACAGAATAGAGAACTCAGCAACAAACCCAAATACTTACAGCCAACTAATCTTTGACAAAGCAAACAAAAACATAAAGTAGGGAAACGACACCCTTTTTAACAAATGGTGCTGGGGTAGTTGGCTAGCCACATGTAGGAGAATGAAACTGAATCCTCATCTCTCACCTTATACAAAAATCAGCCTGGGATGGATTAAGGACTTAAACTTAAGACCTGAAACTACAAAAATTATAGAAGATAACATTTGAAAAACCCTTCTAGACACTGGTTTATGCAATGATTTCATGACCAAGAACCCAAAAGCAAATGCAATAAAAGCAAAGATAAATATTTGGGACTTAATTAAACTAAAGAGCTTTTGCACGGCAAAAGGAACAATCAGCAGAGTAAACAGACAACTCACAGAGTGGGAGAAAATCTTCACAATCTATGCATCTGACAAAGGATTAATATCCAGACTCTAAAATGAACTCAAACAAATCAGTAATTAAAAAACAATCCCATCAAAAAGTGGGCTAAGGACATGAATAGACAATTCTCAAAAGAAGATATACAAATGGCAAACAAACATATAAAAAAATGCTCAACATCACTAATGATCAGGAAAATGCAAATCAAAACCACAAGGTGAAACCACCTTACTCCTGCAAAAATGGCTGTAATCAAAAAGCCAAAAAACAGTAGATGTTGACACGGATGCAGTGATCAGGGAACACTTCTACACTGCTGATGGGAATGTAAACTAGTACAGCCACGATGGAAAACAGTGTGGAGATTCCTTAAAGAACTAACAGTAGAACCACCATTTGATTCTGCAATACCACTACTGGGTATCTACCCAGAGAAAAAGAAGTCATTATATGAAAAAGATACTTGCACACACATTTATAACAGTGCAATTCACAATTGCAAAATCATGGAACCAACCCAGATGTCCATCAATCAATGAATGAATTAAGAAACTGTGAGATATGCATATGAAGGAATACTACTTAGCCGTAAAAAGGAACGAATTAACGGCATTTGCAGCAACCTGGATGAGACTGGAGACTATTATTCTAAGTGAAGTAACTCAAGAATGGAAAACTAAACATCATATGTTCTCACTGATACGTGGGAGCTAAGCTATGAGGATGCAAAGGCGTAAGAATGATGCAGTGGACTTTCGGGACTTGGGGGAAAGAGAAAAGGGGTTGCGGAATACAAGACTACAAATAAGGTGCAGTGTATACTGCTCAGGTGACGGATGCACCAAAATCTCACAAATCACTACTAAAGAACTTACTCCTGTAACCAAATACCACCTATACCCCAATAACCTATATAAAGATAATAAGTAAATAAATAAATGCTTTTAAAAATAAGTACAGGACCGGGCACGGTGGCTCATGTCTGTAATCCCAGCACTTTGGGAGGCCGAGGTGGGTGGATCACTGAGGTCAGGAGTTCGAGACCAGTCTGAGCAACAGGGAGAAACCCTGTCTCTACTAAAAATACAAAATTAGCTGGGTGTGGTGGCGCATGCCTGTAATCCCAGCTACTCAGAAGGCTGAGGCAGGAGAATCGCTTGAACCCAGGAGGCGGAGGTTGTGGTGAGCCAAGATGGCACCATTGCACTCCAGCCTGAGCAACAAAAGTGAAACTCCGCCTCAAAATAAATACATACATACATACATACATACATACATACATACATACATAAGTATCTATTACTTTTTAACTTGGAGCTCGCCCTTTTTCAAAAATTACACTACCTTGTTTTCCATATGATAAGAGGCTTCTGTAGCATGGACACCTGCAAAATTGACTTTCCTCCCAATATAATTACTTGTTTTCTTTTATGGCATTTGATCTTCAGCCTGAACCACTGCAATCTCCCACCCTTGTGTCTCCCCCTCCAGCTCTGTGCTTGTCTCCTTTCCTTGGATTTCATTCGGCCAGTGCTGCAAACACCACAACAGCCAGGTCGGGCATCAGGAAATGGGCCTGCAGCGTTGAACAGGCCAGGCTCTCTGCCCTCAGGAGCCTCTCAAACTCAAATCTTTGTCTCTAATTCTGCTTCATGACTGGGTGCCCCTGCCTGTCTTCCCATCTGCATGTCTCCCATATTATGGAACCCGATCCTCCAAGTCTGTTTCTCTTTCCCTCTTCCTCTCTCTGTCCATCTCTCTTTCTCTCCTCTGTACTGTTGCTTCCCAACCACACTGTCAGATGGTCTTTGTGGTCCCCACCATGGTACCTCCTCACCCCCTGCCTACCTCATCTCGCCTCACCTACTCTGTTAGAACCTGCCAGGGTTTAGGCATTCTGGATTAATTTAAGTAGTATTTAAAATTTCTTGATGATCAATTTGCTGAGTTCTATGTGGAATCCCTTAACATCGTGTCACTTGAATCAGTGTGGCATTATTTCTCTGCCCTCTGTCCTTTTTCCCTACTTCTCACTCCTTGCTCTGCACTCTATATGTCTAATATAAAAGCCTGTGGCAAACAGCTCCAGAAATGGGAGTCTCTATTGCCTTGAACATCTCTTCCTCTTAAGGTAAAAACAAGACTATTCCTCCTTGCTTACCCCTCTAGGTAAGACAAACTCACTAGAAATGATCTAGAAGTGTAAAAGTAATACATAAGTCCAACTTGATATTTGTTTTCATGATTTAGTGACTTTTCTAAAAGTAAACTACAGTGTAGCCGGGTATATTTCTACCTGAGCTGTCATATTTTATTTTTCTTTTCTTTCTTTTTTTTTTTTTTGGAGTTGGTGTTTCACTCTTGTGCCCAGGCTGGAGTGCAACGGTGCGATCTCAGCTCACAAAGACCTCTGCCTCCTGAGTTCAAGTGATTCTTCTGCCTCAGCCTCCTGAGTAGCTGGGATTACAGGCATGTGCCACCATGCCCGGCTAATTTTGTATTTTTAGTAGAGACAGAGTTTCTCCATGTTGGTCAGGCTGGTCTTGAACTCCTAACCTCAGGTGATCCACCTGCTTCAGCCTCCCAAAGTGCTGGGATTACAGGTGTGAGTCACCACGCCTGGCAGCTGTCACATGTTAGACATTGATTTAGCTCTTCTGGGAACAACTTCCTGTCTCCCATTATGGAAATTAAGGCAAATCCCAAGATTCATGCTACTGTATGAATTACTTTTCAATAAAATTGTCCCAGCTGTAATAACCAAATCGCTTAAGGTATAGATGGGCTTATCATCTATTGTTTCCCAGTATCTATTCCTCCCTCTTTCCTGATTACCATTTTTGGAATTTCCTTTAGGAAACTACCCCTTGACCCAATTTCTGGACCATTTAATCTATGGACTTGACCTCCATCCCCAGGTCTAAAGTGCGGTGTAAACGGCTCCACTCATTCTATCCCAGGAACGCAGAGACAGTTCAGTCAAACACATGACCTACGCCAGAGCAATCAGAGGGAAGCACAGGACTTCTTTTGGGAATACTAGATCCCAAACTCTCTTTCCTGCTGTGTGTTATAAAAACCTTAGGAGCTGCTGCAGCCATCCCAGAACTGCTGTTGCAACAAACATGGAAGTGCAGATATCTCTTTGATTGACTGATTTCCTTTCTTTTGAGTATATACCCAGCAGTGGGATTGCTGTATCATATGGTAACTCTATTTTTAGTTTTTTGAGGAATCTTCAAACTGTTCTCCATAGTGATTGTACTAATTTACATTCCCACCAACTATACGAGGGTTCCCATGTGGAGGACATCTTTGCCAGCATTTTATTGTCTGTCTTTTGGATATAAGCCATTTTAACTAGGGTGAGATGATGTCTCATTGTAGTTTTGATTTGCATTTCTCTGATGATCAAAGATCATCATATGACTGTTTGCCATTTGTATGTCTTTTCATATGCTTGTTTGCCATTTGTATGTCTTATTTTGAGAAATGTCTATTCAAATCTTTTGCCCATTTTAAAATAAGATTATTGCATTTTTTTTTCCTATAGCATTATTTGAGCTCCTTATATATTCTGGTGATTAATCGCTATGAGATGGGTAGGTTGCAAATATTTTCTCCATTCTGTGGGTCTGTGGGTTGTCTCTTCACTTTGTTAATTGTAGCTTTTACTGTGAAGAAGATTTTTTTTTTTTAACTTGATGTTATCTCATTTGTCCAGTTTGGCTTTGATTGCCTGTGCTTGCTCAAGAAATTTTTGCCCAGAACAATGTCCTGGATATTTTGCCCAATGTTTTCTTGAAGTAGTTTCATAATCTGAGGTCTTATGTTTAAGTCTTTTATCTATTTTGATTTGATTTTTGTATCTAGTGAGACAGGGGGTCCAGTTTCATTCTTCTGCACACGAATAGCCAGTTTTCCAGCACCATTTATTGAAGAGACTGTCTTTTCACCAGTGCATGTTCTTGGCACCTTTGTTCACAATGAGTTCACTGTAGTTACGCAGATTTGTTTCTGGTTCTCTATTCTGTTCCAGTGGTCTATGTGTCTGTTTTCATATCAGTATCATGCTGTTTTGGTTACTATAGCTCTGCAGTATAATTTGAAGTCGGGTAATGTGATTCCTCCAGTTTTGTTCTTTTTGTTTGAAATAGCTTTTGCTGTTCTGGGTCTTTTGTGGTTCCATATAAATTTTAGGGTTTTTTTTCCTATTTCTGTGAAGAATGCCATTGCTATTTTTATAGTGATTGCATTGAATCTGTAGGTTGCTTTGGGGATGGACATATTAATAATATAGATTCTTCCAATACATGAACATGGAATATTTTTCCATTTTTTGGTGTCCTCTTCAATTTCTTTTATCAGTATTTTATAGTTTTCATTATAGAGATTTTTTACTTCTTTGGTTAATTCCTAGGTATTTAATTTTAGGAATTAGCTATTAAAATGGGATTACTTTTAAAATTTCTTTTTCAGATTGTTCACTATTGGCATATAGAAATGCTACTGATTTTTGCATGTTGTTTTTTGTATACTGCAACTTTGCTGAATTTGTTTATCAGTTCTAATAATTATTTTTGTGGAGTCTTTAGGTTTTTCCAAATATAAGATCATATCATCTGCAAAGAAGGATAATTTGAGTTCTTCCATCCCAGTTTGGATGATATTTATTTCTTTCTCTTATCTGATTGCCCTAGCTAGGACTTCCAGTACTATGTTGAATATCAGTAGTGAAAGTGGGCTTCCTTGCCATGTTTCAGATCTTATAGGAAAGGCTTTCCATTTTCCCCATTCAGTATGATACCAGCTGTGGGTCTATCATATATGGCTCATATTATGTCAAGGTATATTCCTTCTCTACCCAGTTTTTTGAGGGCTTCTATAATGAAGGGATGTTGATTTTTTTTTTTCTTTTTTTGAGATGGAGTCTCACTCTGTCTCCCAAGCTGGAGTGTAGTGGCATAATCTTGGCTCACTGTAACCTCCACTTCCTGGGTTCAAGTGATTCTTGTGCCTCAGTCTCCTGAGTAGCTGGGATTACAGGCATGCATCATCAGGCCCGGCTAACTTTTTTTGTATTTTTAGTACAGACAGGGTTTCACCATGTTGGCCAGGCTGGTTTCAAACTCCTGACCTCAAGTGATCCATCTGCCTTGGCCTCCCAAAGTGCTGGGATTACAGGAGTGAGCCATTGTACTCGGCTGGGATGGTGAATTTTATCAAATGCTTTCTCAGCATCAATTGAAATGATCATAGGGTTTTAATCCTTCATTCTTTTGATATGATGTATCACATTAATTGATTTGCATATGTTGAACCCAGGGATAAGTCCCACTTGGTCATGATGAATGATTTTTCTGATGTGTTGTTGAATTTGGTTTGCTAATATTTTGTAGATAATTTTTGCATCAATATTAATCAGAGATATTAGCCTGTAGTTTTCCTTGTTTTTTTCTTTTTTTTTTTTTTTGAGATGGAGTTTCACTCTTGTTTCCCAGGCTGGAGTGTAATGGTGCCACCTCGGCTTAGTTCAACCTCCGCCTCCTGAGTTCAAGTGATTGCCCTGCTTCAGCCTCCCAAGTAACTGGGATTACAGGTGCCCACTACCATGCCCAGCTAATTTTTTGTATTTTTAGTAGAGACAGGGTTTCATCATGTCAGCTAGGTTGATCTCAAACTCCTGACCTCAGGTGATCCACCCGCCTCAGCCTCCCAAAGTGCTGGGATTACAGGTGTGAGCCACTGGGCCCAGCCAGTTTTCTTTCTTTCTTTCTTTTCTTTTTTTTTTTTTTTTTTTTTATGTGTCTTTATCTGGATTTGTTATCAGGTTTTTTGATGTGTCTTTGCTGGCCTTGTAGAATGAGTTTGGAAGTTTTCCCTCCTGGTTTATTTTTCGGAATACTTTGAGTAGTATTGGTGTTAGTTCTTTAAATGTTTGGTGGAGTTCATCAGTTAAGCCATAGGGTTCCAGGCTTTTCTTTACTGCAAGACTTTTTATTAGGGATTTGTTCTCATTATTTGTTATCGGTCTGCTCAAGTTTTGGATGTCCTCCTGGTTTGGTCTCAGTAGGATGTAGGTATCTTGGAATTTGTCCATTTCTTCTAGATTTTCCTACTGGCATATAGTTGCTCATAGTGGCCACTAATGATGCTTTGAATGTCTGCTGTATTAGTTGTAATGTCTCCCTTTTCATTTCTGATTTCATTTATTTGTATCTTCTCTCTTTTTTCTTAGTCTGGTAAAAGGTTTGTCCATTTTGTTTAACTTTCCGAAAAAACCAACTTTTGTTTCATTTATCTTTTGTATTGTTTTCTTCATTTCAATTTCATTTATTTCTGTTCTAATCTTTATTATTTCTTTTCTTCTACTAATTTTGGGCTGAGTTTGCTCTTGCTTTTCTAGTTCTTTAAGATGCATTGTTAGATTGTTGAAGTTTTTCCACTTTTTAATAAAGACACTAATAGCTATAAATTTCCCTCTTAGTACTGATTTTGCTGTATCTCATAGGTTTTGATATGTTGTGTTTCCATTATCATTTGTTTTGCTGGCATCACCCTTCCCCTAACCCCAAGCTGCACAGCTCATGGCTCCAAAAAAGACCCCTTCCTCTCACTTGAGGAGAGGTGAGGGAAGAGTGGAAAGGACTTTGTCTTGCATCTTGGATACCAGCTCAGCCACAGCAGGATAGGACACTGTTCAGAGTTGTGAGGCCCCATTTCTAGGCCCTAGCTACCAGATGACATTTCTAGACACACCCTGGGCCAGAAGGGACCTGGTGCTTTAAAGGAAAGGACCCAGTCCTGGCAGCATTCAGAGAATGCCTACCTTTTAGGGATGATGCCACTTGTTAAGTACAATAATTCATGTAAAATGCCTCATATAATGCCTGGCATATGGAGGTTTCAGTAAATGTTTGTTTCTCCAGTCCTGCAGCAGCCAGCCAGCTTCCTTGATTCTAGTCCTGATTCAATAAACATGTTGCCCAGGCTGGTCTCAAACTCCTGAATAAACATCTACCAATTTAGCTCCTCCTTGAATTGGTAGGGCCCCAGGGTTCATGCTTGCTGAACTGGGTGAATCTGCAGAAAAGACTTCCCTGAAGAGGAGCCTCTCCTTTAGTTCCCTATAGCTTCTCTTAGACTGCAGTTGAAGGGAGAGTCCTCTACTCCTCTTTTGTTACCCCCTGAATGCAACAAAGATACAAGATAGGGAAAAAAGCAATTTCAACCCAACATTCTTATCTGGACATCGTTCGTGTGTAGGTCTGTACCTAGCTATCTGCCTCTTCCAGATTTATCTTTTCATCTGACACAGCACCTAGCAATCCTAGCAACTAATAATTGTTGAGCACTTACTAAGTATCATCAGGCAGTGTGTTAAACACCTAATAAATATTAATCCATCTAAGCTTTATAACAAACCCTCCCAATAGGTACTATGATCATCATTCTGCAGATGAGAAAACTGGGACACAGGGAGATTAAGAAAAACCACTCAACACCACATAGCTAGCAAGTGCTAGACTGGGATTTGAACCCAGGCAGCCTGGCTCAAGAGCTCATGCTCTTAACCACTAAACACAGGCTGCCTCCCTCAATCCTTGTTGCACATACTTGCTTGATAAATACGAGTTAAATGTTTGTTGAGTAAAAAGCAACAGGCCTGTCACCCAGCCATCATCTCATGCAGTCAACCTTTCCCCTCCACGCACAAAGGTAAAGATGAAAGGCATGCTTTGTTCCTAGCTCTGAAGGTCGTCTGTCCTGGTTTTCCTCAAATTGAGCCTCAGCTTCACTAGAGCATCACTTCACCCATGTGATGTCCAAACAGGGCTTATTTCAAGTGTTCACTCTTCTGAACCCCAAGAAAGTTTTAAATTATTCTGTTTTAATCACTGTGATTAAATCAATTTCCTATTAGCTGTAAGCTTTGCTTCTTGGGAATAGACTCAGGAATCGGATGGACCATTTTTTCACATTGCTTCATGCTGACCTGCAGGATAGGCCTGGCACTGATGAGCCGAAGGATTCATGAGGATCTTTGCAAAGCCAGCATCTGAGAAGTCAGTAACCAGGAACATAGAAGGGGATGCCCTTCTGAAACTTGCCACAAGGCAATCCAGGCCTCAAGTGTCGTGAAGTAAAATCAGTGTTTTATTAGGAGGCTGATACTGAAAAGTATTCATTTTGGGCATCCCTTTCAGGGTCACAAGGTTTGCTGAAAGTTGTCTCTTCTATTATCTTTCAAAACTTTGATGCTTTCTCCCAAATGCCTTACAGTTCTGAGTGTATATGAGAAAAATCCATTCAGAATGACTCATATCACAATTATACTTGGACACAGAGACAGAACTTTGGATTAAGTTTGTAATCTACTCATTACAGAGGAGAATAAAAATCTTTCCATTGCTGCAAATCTCCTTAGGCCTTGTGATTGCTTCTAGAAAAAGATAATCCTATTTGAAGAAATACTGAATTTTATAAAACAGTATTGAGTTACGTTTGACCTGCAGATATTCATAATTTGTCATTAGTCTAAGAATGGGTTATAGGTGACACATATTTATTTTCAAATGTATTAAATGTGTCTTGCCCATCTTTTTGTGATATCTGCAATTTTAATAAATACATTTTAATGGATCCTGTATCTCTCACATTTCTGTCATCAATTGGCCACTTAATCATAGTAACTTTTAGTGTCTCTTATATTACTGTAGGGTTAACTAGCCCTTGACTTCATGTGTATGTATACTGCCCCCCACCAAGTAGCCTGTAAGTTAATTAAATCAACAATCATGATCCTTTGATCCTCAATCAGCAGTTCAGCTTTATATACAGAGGACAGCAAATTATGTGTTATTCCCAAAGACGTAGTTTAGTATTTTCCAGCTCCAATTATACAGCAGACGAATAGAGAGCACATAGGCTTTAGTTTCCTATGCTGCTCAACTTATGGGGTGTAGAGACTGTGTATGTAAAAAATTTAACAAGAACAAGGCTCAAGGAGGGAGCTGGCGAACTGGTGAGCTGACATGAATAATAGCAATAATGTAACAACTCAATCATAATCTTCAGTGGCTGGAAGGGCTTGCCAGCACATGCTTCACCTGACAGTGGCTTCCCAGTGGCTGATGACAAACATACCCCAAGTAGAGAGGATGGTGCCAAACACAGCTGAACTAATCACCCTTCAGATCAATCAGAATTAAGTGTCTGAGGAGCTCCCTCAAGCCCCTTCTTCCTAGTTTTTCGCTCATCTCCCCCGTCATTTCCTTCAGTCTTTTTTTTTCTTTTTTTTTTTTTTTTTACCTTTTATGTTTCTCCCTTCTCCCAAACATAGTTTCTAAATACCTAAGGAAAACCAGCCTTTCTCTTTCTAATACTGATTGCCTTTCATAGCAAACCTTCAAATTCTTACACTGAATGACCTTCTTGTCACCAGAGGGGAAGATGATGAGAAACTAGAAATCCAGGCTGGCCAAATGAGAACATCAAAATCACCATTACCGTCATCATCATCATCATCATCATCATCTACATTCTCTACCTGGAGCCCTAGGAGAAAAGAGGGAAGGAGAAGGAAGGAAGAACGAGGAGTTGAGCTGAGAAGGGAGAGAAAAAAGTGAAGGAAAGAGAAGGAGGACTAGAAGAAGTGGGAGGAGACAAAAAAGAGTAAGAGGAGGAGATGGAAGAGGAGGAAAAGTAGGAGGAGTAGAAGAAAGAGAAAACTGAGAAAGAGAGGAAGGAGAAGGAGAAGAACAAAGAAGAGGAAGAGGCAGCAGCCTTGGAACTGGCCAGGCAATGAGATATCGTCCCCCACCCCTCAGCCCTGATGAAGGGAATGCCATTCTAGCACTCGCAAAGGGTTGAAAGCAGGAAGTGACCGCCACAATGCAACCTGCCAAATAGACTGTTCTGTAGCCATTTAAATCTAGATCACCCTGTCCCCAGAAAGAGGATGAGGATGCTAACAGCCCTGAATTATAGAGCCCTTATTACAGGCCAGCACTCTGCTGAGCTGGCTGGCAGCAAGCAAACCATTTTACCTCTCTAATCCTCAGCTTTTTGTCTATAGACAAGGGGGTAGGTATGGTACCTATCGCACAGGTAAGGAGTAAGTGAGGACACATGTAAAGCAGAAGGTGCCACGCCTGGCACAATGTAAGTTCTCAAGAATGTCAGCCCCTGGTATTATATGTGGGGCTGCCTCTTCTAGGAGTTGTGAGTGGGGCAGGCAAGGAAACTTGTTTAGTGTGTAGATCCAGCAAAGGTGTAGGCGAATTAGCACTGATAAACTGTAAAGAGGTATATAATCAATTCCTCGTTCAGTTCCCACATCCTCTACAAAGTATGGGCCTGGGCAGAGTCACTGCTCAGGTTAGTTAAAACTCTGCTTCTCATGTATGTTCATGAATCACCCAGGGATCAAATGGTCTGGGTGATCCCTGAGCCTGGGATCTGAGATGCTGGGCCTAAGAGTCTACATTTCTAACAGGTTCCCAGGGGATGCTGATGCTTCCATTGCATGAGCCATACTGGGAGCAGCAGAGAGCTAACTGACAGATCCGGTGTGACGGAGCCGATCACAACATCAAAGTCATGCAGAAATAAAGCCAAGACACAAGACCATTGGTTTACTTCCCACTGCTTACTCAGTCTTTTAACTGTTGGAGCAAAGGTCCATCCGAGTGAGTGGGAAGCTTGAGTAATGAAACTTACCAAGAAAAAGGAAGGAAGGAAAAAAGGAAGGTAGGAGGGAAGGAAGGAAAGAAGGAAAATGAAATCAAAGTAAATTACTTCTAAGGCCATATAATACAAGAAAAGAAGAGTTAACAAAATTTTGCCTATTAGAGATTAGTCCTATTGAACCTACTTGAATAAATACATTTAAATAATTTGAAATTAACCAACTGTTCATCAAATAGAGGCTGCCAAAGCTTTTGGAAAAGATTTTTTTAAAGAGTACTTAACATCTCTTCACCTGAGTCCTATTTACATATTAAATTTGCTGAGCAAATCCAAAGGCAAAGACTAATCTCAATCAAAATAACCACACTTCCTCCTGAATTGAACTACCACATATGAACAACTCAATTTAATCCACCAGACAGTGTCTGAACATCAGGTATTGTACTAAGCACCATCTTTGGTCCTGGGGATAAAGAGAAGGAAGACACCAAAGCACATTCTCAGGAGCTCAGGGTCTACTGGTGGAGATAGACAATGATACCTCTCATTCTGTGATGATGGTAAGCACACAGTGGCTGCAGAATTCAGAGAAGCCACTCATCTCTCAGTCTGGAGATAAAGAGGGGGGCAGGTGGGGAAGGAATAGATCAGGACAGGCAACCTGGAGGAGGTGATTTGAATGCTGTCCTGCCCCTGTGATGGCCAACCATCCTTCTGGCTGTTCATTCCTCAAGTGCCCAAAACCGGATCTAGGAAGATGAAGAGCAAAGTTTCTGGAGTCCTCTGACCACCACAGCTGTGAAGAGAGGGCTGAGACATCTTCAGTTCCTTGCTCTTTTGCCCTAAATAGGGGGCAGAGGCAGTAACCCTGACCAAAGAAGTCTCCAGGAAATGCATTCAACTCACACTAATGTATACATTTGCATCTCATTAACACACCTTACCAGCAGGTAGTGCATAAATAGTAATTCATTGGCTCCTCTCCTAGAACATCTAACCAAGTGGTTTGAACTCTCTCCCAGGATGGGCAAACTGCAGGAGCTAAGGGAGGCTACAGTGGAGCTCCACCTCTCAGCTCATAGCCCTTGTGGGCCCCCAGTACTGCTCTGGGAGAAGAGGCTAAGGTGATGCACCACTTTTCCAAGTGCTATAAATGAGACACTCTTTTCTGCTATAAATGAGACACTCTAAAAGAGGGGGAACTGGCCAGGGTGTCCCACTTTAAAAGGAAATAGAGATTTGTTGTCAGGGAGCTTGCAATAAACTCAGACCAGCCTTCTCCAAGGCACCAGATGTGCTATACAGAAAGAGATCCATGATCAAACTGTGAGAAGTTCTGTAGCACAGAGACCTTTCAAGAGTTATTTGACAAAGGGTTTCCCCAAACATAATTGACTATGAAACCATTTTTTAAAAATAGCAGAGGACTTATTAGCATTTGTCCAAAACTAGTGTTCCATGGAGCTTGCTCTGGGAAATGCTGCCCTAGCTCTGCCAGTATTAGTCTGGATTCTCTAGAAAAACAGAACCCACAGGATACACACACACACACACACACACACACACACACACGTAAGTACACATATATACACATATACATGTATGTATTTATATGGATATCTATCTATCTATCCATCCAGAGAGATAGAGAGAGATTTATTTTAAGGAATTAGCTCATGTGATTAGCTTATATGATTGTGGAGGCTTGGTAAGTCCAAAATCTGCAGGATAGGCCAGAAAACTGGAGACCCAGGGAAAAGTTGCAGCTTGATTCCAAAGGCGGTCTGCTGGCAGAATTCCCTCTTCTTATGGTGAACTCAGTCCTTTTTTATTAAAACTTTCAACTGATTGGATATCCACATTATGGAGGGTAATCTGCTTTACTCAAAGTCTACTGACTTAAATGTTAATCTCATCCAAAAAATATCTTCACAGAAACATCCAGAATAATGTTTGACCAAATAGCTGGGCACCATGGTTCATCCAAATTGACATACAAAATTAACCATCACAGTGCCCTCTTTCATGTCTTGTCACTCCACATGGTGTCAGCTAAAGGGCTCAGCTAGGACAGGAGAAGCCAAACCTTTCAGTTAGTGCTGACTGTGGGTAGGGAACTCAGTGGAGCTTTTGGGGTGGAGGAAAGGGGCCGGTTTCTCTCTATGGGCTCCTCCATCTGGCCACCTGGGCTTCCTCTAGCACAGTGACTTGACTTCAGAAGCAGGTGTTCTGTGACATATTGCAACCCACCCTCTGGCCTCAAATTACTTACATTTCTCCCACATGCAAAATACACTCACCCCCAAAGTCTCATCCCTTTACCCCATCAGGCTTGAGGACCAGGCGCTCATCAGCTAAACAAGGCTCAAGTATGGAGTTCCCAAATGCAGTTTGAAGGCCATACAAATTGGAAAAAGAAGCAAGACTCAACCATCTGTTATCTTCAAGAGACCCATCTCACATGAGCAATTCCCATTGGCTCAAAGTAAAGGGATGGATAAAGATCTATCATGCAAAGAGAAAACAAAAAAGAGCAGGGGTTACTCTTCTTATATCAGATAAAATAGACTTTAAACCAACAATGTTCAAAAAGGACAAAGAAGGGCATTAAATAATGACAAAGGTTCAATTCAACAAGAAGAGTTAACTATCCTGAATATAAATGCATCCAACATTGGAGCACCCAAATTTATAAAACAAGTTCTAGACCTGCAAAGAGACTTAAATACACAATAACAGTGAGAGACCTCAACATCCCACTGACAGTGTTACATCATCAAGGCAGAAAACTAACAAAGATATTCTGGATCCAAACTTGACACTTGACAATTGGGCCTAATAGATATCTATAGAATACTCTCCCTGACAACAACAAACTATACATTCTTCTCATCTGCACATGGCACTTACTCTAAGATCAACCACATGCTTATCCATAAAGCAAATCTCAACAAATTTTTAAAAACTGAAATTATAGCAGACATACTCTTGGACCACAGTGTAATAAAAACAGAAATCAATACCAAGAAGATCTCTCAAAACTGTACACTACATGGAAATTAAACAACTTGGCTCTTGAATGACTTTTGGGTAAAGAACAAAATTAAGACAGAAATTTTTTAAAAAGTTGAAACTAATGAAAACAGAGACAACAAAACATAATCTTTGGGGCTGGGTACAGTGTAATCCCAGCACTTTGGGAGGCTGAGGTGGATGGACCACTTGAGATCAGGAGTTTAGAACTACCCTGGCCAACATGGTAAAACCCCGTCTCTACTAAAAATAAAAAAAAACTAGCCAGGTGTGATGGCACATGCCCGTAATCCCAGCTGCTCTGGAGGCTGAGGCACAAGAATCGATTGAACCTAGGAAGTGGAGGTTGCAGTGAGCCAAGATTACATCATTGCACTCCAGCCTAGGCAACAGAGAGAGACTCTGAGTCAAAATAATCATAATAATAATCGTCATCGTCATCTTTGGGACACAGCTAAAGCAGTGTTAAGAGAAAAATTTACAACATTTAAATGCCTATATCAAGAAGTCAGAAAGGTCTAAAATTAACTACCTAACATCACACCTGGAGAAACTAGAAAAACCGGAGCTAACCAATTCCAAAACTAGCAGAAGAAAAGAAATAACTAAAATCAGAGCAGAACTGAAAGAAATTAAGATGTGAAAATCCATGCAAAAGATCAATGAAACCAAAAGTTGGCTCTTCGAAAGAATTAACAATATTTATAGACTGCTAGCAAGATTAAAAAAGAAGGCCAAGCATGATGGGCCATGCCTGTAATCCCAGTACTTTGGGAAGCTGAGGCAGGCAGATCACTTGAGGCCAAGATTTTAAGACTAGCCTGGCCAACATGGCAAAACTCTATCTCTACTAAAAAGGAAAACAACAACAACAACAAAAACCCAAAGAGAAAAAGAGAGAAGATCCAAATAAGCATAATCAGAAATGAGAAAGGTGACATTACAACCAACTCCACAGAAATGCAAAAATCCTCAGGCTATTATGAATACCTCTATGCACTCAAACTAGAAAACCTAGAAGAAATGGATAAATTCCTGGAAACACACAACCTCCCCAGATTGAAGTAGGAAGAAATTGAAATTCTGAACAGATCAATTAATGAGTTCTGAAATTGAATCAGTAATTACAAACTTACCAAACAAAAAAAAGGCCTGGACCAAAAGGATTCATAGCTGGATTCTACCAGATGTACAAAAGAGAGCTACTATTGGCTAGGCACAGGGGCTCACGCCTCTAATCCCAGCACTTTGGGAGGCCAAAGTGGGTGGGTCACCTGAAGTCAGGAGTTCGAGACCCTCCTGACTGACATGGTGAAACCCCATTGCTACTAAAAATAGAAAAAAATTAGCCAAGCATTGTGGCACATGCCTGTAATCCCCAGCTACTTGGGAGGCTGAGGCAGGAGGTTAACTTGAACCTAGTAGGTAGAGGTTGCAGTGAGCTAAGATCACGCCATTGCACTCCAGCCTGGGTGATAAGAATGAAAATCCATCTCAAGAAAAAAAAAAAAGTGCTAGTCTCAATCCTACTAAAATTATTCCAAAAAATTGAGGAGAAAGGACTCCTTCCTACCTCATCCTCCAAAGCCAGCATCATTCTGATACCAAAACCTGACAGAGACACATGAAAAAAGAAAACTTCAAGTCAATATTCCTGATGAACATAGATGCAAAATCCTCAAACAATAAACTAGCATGCTGTATCCAGCAGCACATCAAAAAGTTAATTCACCATGATCAAGTAGGTTTTATTCCTGGGATGCAAGGTTGGTTCAACATACACAAATACATGAACATGTTTCACTACATAAACAGAATTAAAAACAAAAATCACATGATCACCTCAAAAGATGCAGAAAAGGCTTTTCATAAAATTCAACATCCCTTCATGTTAAAAACCATCAAGAAATTAGGCATCTAAGGAGCATACGTCAAAATAATAAGAGGCATCTGTGACAAACCCACAGCCAACATTATATTGAATAGGCAAAGGCTGCAAGCATTCCCCTTGAGAACTGGAACGAGATAAGGATTCCCAGTCTCACCACTCTTATTCAACATAGAACTGGAAGTCCTAGCCAGAGCAATCAAGCAAGAGAAAGAAATAAAAGCTATCTATATTTAGATACCTTTTATGAAGACAGGAAATCAAATTATCTCTCTCTGCAGACAATATGATTCTATACCTATACCCTAAAGACTCTGACAATAGGTTCCTAGAACTGATAAATGACTTCAGTAAAGTTTCAGGATACAAAAATCAATAGCGTTTCTATAAGATAATATTCTGAAAGCCAAATCAATAATGCAACTTCATTTACAAAAGGCACACACAAAAAAGAATAAAATACCTAGAAATACAGTTAACCAAAGAGATGAAAGATCTCTACAATGAGAATTACAAAACACTGAATGAAATCAGAGATGACACAAACAAATGGAAAACATTCTGTGCTTATGGATTGGAAGAATCAATATCAATAAAATGGCCATACTGCCCAAAGCAATTTACAGATTCAACACTATTCCTATGAAACTACCAACATCATTTTTCACAGAATTAGAAAAAACTATTCTAAAAATCATATGGAACAAAAAAAGAGCCTGACTAGCCAAAGCAATCTTAAGCAAAAAGAACAAAGCTGGAGCCATCACACCACCAGATTTCAAACTATACTACAAGGCTACAGCAACCAAAACAGCATGGTACGGGTACAAAAACAGCCCAATGGAACAAGATAGAGAATCCAGTAATAAAGCCATACACCTACAGCCATCTGATCTTCAACAAAGTTGACAAAACAAGCAATGGAGAAAGGACTTCCTACTCAATAAATAGTGCTGAGATAACTGGCTAACCATATGCAGAAGATTTAAACTGGATCCCTACCTTTCACCATATATGAAAGTTAACTTAAGATAGATTAGGCTGGGCACAGTGGCTCAAGCCTGTAAGCCCAGCACTTTGGGAGGCCAAGGCAGGTGGATCACCTAAGTTTGAGACCAGCCTGGCCAACATAGTGAAAACCCACCTCTACTAAAAATATAAAAATTGGCTGGGCATGGTGGCACATGCCTGTATTCCCAGCTACTTGGGAGGCTGAGGAGGGAGGATCACTTGAACCTGGTAGGCGGAGGTTGCAGTGAACCAAGATTGTGCCACTGCACTCCAGCCTGGGCAACAGAGTAAGACTGTCTCAAAAAAAAAAAAAATGGATTAAAGACTTAAACCTAAGACCTAAAACTATAAAACTCCTAGAAGAAAAACTAGGAAATACCATTCTGGACATTGGCCTTGGCAAAGAATTTATGACAAGTCCCCCAAAACAACAACAAAACAAAAATTGGCCAGACATGGTGGCTCACATCTGTAATCTCAACACGTAGAGAGGCTGAGGTGGCTGAGCCAGGAATTTGAGACCAGCCTGGGCAACACGGTGAAACCCCATGTCTACAAAAAAAATACAAAAATCAGCCTGGTGTGGTGACAGACAACTGTAGTCCCAGCTACATGGGAGGCTGAGGTGCGAGGATCATTTGAGCCTGGGAGGTGGAGGTTGCAGTGAGCTGAGATCAAACCACTGCACTCCAGCCTGGGTGACAGAGTGAGACCCTATCTCAAAAAAAAAAAAAAAAAAAAATTGACAAGTGGGACCTAATTACACTAAAGAGTTTCTGCACAGCAAAAGAAACTATCAACGGAATAAACAGACAACCTATAGAATGGGAGAAAATATTAGCAAACTACGCATCCAACAAAGGTCTAAGAATCTGTTGGAACTTAACCCCATTCAAAAGGGGCAAAGGACATGAACAGACATTTCTCAAAAGAAGACATACATGCAGCCAACAAATATGTGAAAAGATGCTCAACATCACTAATTACTAGAGAAATGCAAATCAAAATCACAATGAGATACCATCTCACACCAGAGTCAGAATGGCTGTTATTAAAAAGTCAAAAAATAGGCTGGGCCTGGTAGCTCACATCTGTAATCCCAGCACTTTGGGAGGCTGAGGCAGGCATATCACTTGAGGCCAGAAGTTTGAGACCAGCCTGGCTGACATGAAGAAACCATGTTTCAACTGAAAATAGAAAAATTAGCCAGGAGTGGTGGCACGTGCCTGTAATCCCAGCTACTTGGGAGGCTGAGGCATAAGAATTGCTTGAACCTGGGAGATGGAGGTTGCAGTGAGCTGAGATCACGCCACTGCACTTCAGCCTGGGCGACAACACAACACAAGACTCTGTCTCAAAAAACAAAATGAAACAAAACAAAAAACAAAAATACAAGCTCCCCGCCCGCCCCTCCAAAAAAAAAGTTTAAAAATAACAGATGTTGATGAGATTGCAGAGAAAAGGGTATGCTTATACACTGTTGGTGGAAATGCAAATTATTTCATGCCACTGTGGAAAGCAGTTTGAAGATTACTCAGAGAACTTAGAATGGAACTACCATTTGGCCCAGCAATCCAAATTATTGAGTATATACCCAAAGAAGAAGAATTCTACTACCAAAAAGATACATGTGCATGTATGTTCATCACAGCACTATGCACAATAGTGAAGACATGAAATCAACCTAAATGCCCATCAGTGGAGGACTGGATAAAGAAAAAGTGGTATACACACACACACACACACACACACACACACACACACACACACGATGGAATACTATGCAGCCATAAAAAAGAAAAATTCATGTCCTTTGCAGCAGTAGGGATGCAGCTGGAGGCCATTATCCTAAGCGAATTAACACAGAGACAGAAAACCAAATACTGCCTGTTCCCACTTACAAGTGGGAGCTAAACACTGACACAAAGATAAGAACGATAGACACTGAGGACTACTAGATCAGGGAAGGGGGAATAGAGTGAAGGTTGAGAAACTATCAGGTACTACGCTCACTCCCCGGGTGCTGGGATCATTCATACACCAAACCCCAGCCACACACAGTTTACCCATGTAACAAACCTGCACATGTACCCCCAAACCTAAAATGAAAGTTGACAAATTTTTAAAAAGTTAACAAAGAAGGCCACAAAATATGTCCACTGAGAATAGGGGTCTGTGTTCCCTCTCCTTGAATCTGGGGAGGGAAGCTCTATTGATTATGTGGCAGATGACAGCAGGATGTGCCAGTTTCCAGGCTCAAGTTAAAAGACCAGTTCCTTCCTCTTTCTGTCTCTTGGATCCCTTACTCTGGGTCTGGTCCTTCAAGAATAACACATATTCATGAATATAAATATTCTTAGTGCCACTGAATAACGTCAGTGGGCACCATGAAGAGTAGACCTATCCAGCTGAGCTCTGCCCAGATTCCTTATTCGCAAAACCATGACATATATTAACAGTGTTTTAAGCCACAGCAATAAATATCAGGAACATCTTTTTGTTCAGTAGTTTATAATTCCTGGTTTTTTGTTTAATAGCAGAAATCTCTTTTCCAATAAAATCTCATGTGGAACTCTAATATGTAAAGGGGTTCAAGGGGAGCTGTTTTGCCTGAAGTCAGGATGGCGGACTTGAACTTCTTCAAACTTCTTATAGCTGTGTCATGGCTGAGGCATCTCTGATAAATGGAGGGATCCTCAGAATTGAATTGAAGATAACAGATCTAGTCCTGCTTTTTGTTTTATAAAGAATATACTCGAGATCCAAGGGTTAAATGGCTTGCTTTACGTAAGCTGTTCTCAAAGTGTGATCCCAGGACCAGTAGAATCAATACTATCTGGAAACCTGTTGAAAATTCACATTCTTGAGCCAAACCGCAAAGTTAGCAAATAAAAAATTCTGGGTGTGGGGCCCAACAAGCCACCCAAGTGATTCCAATGCAAGCAAAAGTTTGAGAACCACTGCTCTGTATCAGAGTGAGGTAATTACCATGGAAATACTTTGAATTGATCAGACCTGGATTTGAATCCTGGCTGACTCTTAATCTTGTGAAATTGGGCAAGTTACTTAATGTCCCAGCCTCAATTTCCCTATCGGGAAAGAGAAGAGAGCAATAACTTTCCATTTCCTCTTCTATTCCTGCTCCCTCCTGTAAAGGTACCAGTCCTTTTTTTTGTGATGGAAAAGGACAGAGGGAAGCCTAAGGTTGATGGGATGACTCAACTCAACCGGAGGAGTGAGTGGCTGCTATTTCCTGAGACTAGGGTTCTGGGGTTTCCTTCTAAGCATCCTTGACTAGTTCAAAGAGAGCAGGTGAAACAATAAGGATATGTCACCACTGAGATACAATTCACACTGATTGACTGGATCAAAATTTCCGAGAGAGGCCCTGGTATCTCTTGCACACAGACTCAAATTCATTATTGTGTAGGAATGTCCCTCCAGGTCTCATGCCTCTCTATCTGTGGCATCAACCCAAGAGCCATCCACCCCTCCCAGGTCCTTCGCCAACCTTTCCCCAAGATGGAGCAAGCCAGACCGCAGCTGGTTCCGCCTCTAATTAATGTTTTCTTCATTAGCCTGTTTTTCTTTCTTTCTCTCTCTTTTTTTTTTTTTTTGTTTATAGAAAGTGATTTATTTAGAGAGAGAAAAAGGAGAAGGAGAGAGAAACAGCTTTTACACTGAGTGAGAGAAAGAAAAGCCGCTCTCACACTGAGTGACAAGGGTTCCCAGAGGGGGAAACCAGAGAAGGAAAACTCCTCTCACACTGAGTGAGAGAATCCAGAAAGATGGAATCCAGGAGAGGAAGGCAGCTTCCACACTGAGTGGAAGGGATTTGAGAAAGATGGAGTTTAGGAGAGGGAAAGCAGCTTCCACGACAAAGTGTTCATGTAAGAGGATTGAAACATCGAGTCCAAAGGGGTGTGGAAGAAGGGGACTTTTAACCTGGAAGGACCCCCCCGCCGCCTTCTCTAAGACCCCGGGCCAATGAAAGGAGTTCCTTAGAACTTCCGCTGGAGTGATTGACTTTTTGTTTCTTCCCACGCCCACGAGATTTAAACATAAACCGTTTAATCTCCTAGATAGAGAGATGGAAGGGGGCATGGTGCTGGGAAGTTCTTGCCCTTAAAACTACGCCCCCTTGTGGACCCAGAAAGAGAACACATTCCCTCACTCCTCCCTCTGAAGAGGAAAGCCCAGCTTCCGTTGGAACACAGGCGTCGATCCTCTTTACTTCCTGCTGAAATGGGCGTAGAAGGGGCCCTGCAGTTGAGGTTTCCTCCAGAGGGGAGCCTTTCAGGGGTGCAGGTTGATCTAGAGGTCCATGATAAAGCTCACGAGCCAAGGACATCCAGGGTTCCAGCAGTAGGATTTTTTGTGACCTTATGATTCTCTAAGAAATGAATGTGACAAGGTGGTTAAAGACGAGAGGCCCAGAGGCCAACAAATACAGAATGGTTATAAACGAGCCTAGGAGAGAATAGAGCCAGGACAGTCAGTTATTAAACAAGCCTCATAATACTGTTTCCAGAAGGTCTTTAGCCCTGCGTTTGATTGATTACTGAGGTCTATGTTCAAAACAACACTTAACTGGTTTACAAAATAGCAGCATTCTTCCTAGAAAGAAGCAGGTTCCCTTCCCACTATGAAAAGGATAGTCGGAGTTTGAGAGTTAGCAAAGTTGAGGGTTATAGTCCTGTTAATGCCAGGATATAAATTAGACTTATGAGTGGTAACTTCCTTCTTTCTCACTATAAAGTCAATTCCAGAAGGAGGAGGTTGTCAGGGCAACCTGGAGTGGAGGCGAGAAGTCCATCCTTGACTGAAACTTAACCCTGTTTGGTTAAACTTTTACCCACAGGGTTCTTGACTGCCCTCTGTTTTTTGGTAGCAAGAATTTAACATTTTCTGATTTTCTCCTCTCTTCTCTCCCTCTAATAATCTCTCTCTCCCTCTGCAAAGTCAGCCTGATCTGTATATATTCTCCTGAATTTAGTAGGAGAATTCCTTCTGTTTCTGATGATCTTAATACTTTCTTCTCCCTGATACAATAGATGAAGACCCTCCCAATACCCCCACTGACCAGCACTGCCTACACGACCCTCCCTAACATGGCTGGGGGAGGGAACAGATGAAGCCAAGCACCGGGAGAACCCGAGGGTATGGGGTGGACACATGCAAATCAGAGCTGGTGGTGTTAATGGTTTTATTAATCTCTGTTTTTCTGGCCCATATTCTCTCCATTACAAAACTCGAATGTTGGTGGTGAGTTGCCACAATAAAGTTATGATGGCAATTTAAATGATAGGAAAATGGTATGGAGAGAAAAACATCAGAATACAGACACACATTATGTTTAAGAGATAAGATGATTTTTTTTTGTACTTTTCTGTATTTCCTGAAAAAAAAATTTTTTTAAACAGGATCTCACTCTATTGCCCAGGCTGGATTGCAGTGGTGCACTCACAGTTCACTGCAGCCTCAACTTCACAAGCTCAAACAATCTTCCCACCTAAGCCTCCCAAGTAGCTGGGACCACAAACACCTGCTACCGTGCCTGACTAATTAAGTTTTGTTTTTTTTTTTTAAGAGACGGTGTTTCCCTATGCTGCCCACACTGATCCTAAACTCCTAGGCTCAAGGGATCCTCTCCAGCCTCCCAAAGGGCTGGGATTATAGGCATGAGCCTCTGCACTCTGCCATGTAAATTTCCTGAAATTTTTAAACAACAAGCTTATATTGCTTTATTACTTTCCTTTAGAAATAACTATAGATTTACAGGAAGTTGCAAAAATAGTACAGAGTGGTCCTATGTCCCATTTATCCAAGCATTTATTGCTTTTATGATAAAAATAAGCATATATTTTTTTCTTTTAGAGACAGGGTCTTGCTCTGTCATCCAGGCTGGAGTGTAGTGGTGTGATCATAGCTCATTGTAACCTCGAACTCCTAGGCTCAAATGATCCTGCCTCCGCCTCCCAAGCAGCCAAGACTACAGGCACACGCCACCACATCCAGCTAATTTTTAAAAAATTAATTTTTGGCTTGAACTCTTGTTGTCAAGTAAACTTTCTGCCTTGGCCTCCCAAAATGTTGGGATTATAGTCATGAGTCATCATGCCCAGCAAAAATGAAGATACTTTAAAAATACTACCATACACACAGCATCCAACTTGAGAGAATTCCCAACGGCCAAATCTGAGATAATTTGAGCAATAAATAATGATAGGAATGGATTATAATTACAAAATAAATATCCATGAGTCCATATCGATAGAAATAAATACTTGAACAAATACACAACAAGAAGGGAGAAGCTCTTCTTTACAGTAGGATTCCAATTTAAAATGTAGATGGAATGATGGAGATAGGAAATCAGCATTAGGCAAATAGCACAGTAATAACTGTTGTCAGAAACCATCAATGGATACTAAAATTAGTGGGTAAAAGAGTGATGAGAAACAGGATATTTGCATAGTCTGGAAGTATCTTCCCACAAGATAATTATTAATTACAAAGGGAAAAACAGAAACGGAGCAGACACCACCTTAGCCAAATTATCAAAGTCAACATCACCAGTACTAAGACATGTCGCTACCACGTGTCTCTAACACGATTCACAATATCACTTCTGTTGTGGTCTTATACAAAATGCATTACCTCAGTCTAATTATGACAAAACCTCAGACAATCCCTAAAGGGATCAACGGAAAAGTACTTCTTTCTTTCTCTCCCCTCTCATTGAAGGTCTTCATATGGCTCCTCATGAGGGACATTTTACAAAATACCTGATCAGCATTCACCAGAAGTGGCAAGGCCATAAGAGACAAGGCAAGACTGAGGAGTTGTATCAGGCTAAAGGAGGCTAAGGACACAAGAAAATGAATGCAATGTGGAGTCCTGGATTGGATTCTGGACTAGTAAAAGTACATTAGTAGAAAAACTAAGAGCGTATCAATTAGAGTTCTTGATTGCAAGCAACATAAACCAACTTTGGTTAAACAAGATTTATTGGAAAAGAATCAGTGTGCAAAGGAGGAGACTTGAGTTGAACTTAGGCAGACTGGCTCCAGAGACCCAGCTCCTAACCATTGCATTTTACTTCCTTTTGTCAAATAAATAAGCATTTATTGAGGCTTTCTGTGTTCCAGGCACTGGAGATACAAAATTGAACAAAGACTTGGTTAATGAACTCCATTACTCTGGACAATGCTGGCATCCTCAGTCCTGAATGAATGCCATGCTCCGGGCAGGTGCTCAATAAATGGCAATTGAAGGAATCCATCAACCATAGTGGTAACTAGCCTCCAAGATGGCCCCCAGTGATTTCCACTTGCACTGAATAGCATCTTGCTGGACTAATGTAAGATGGTGGAAGTGAGGTGTATGATTACTGAGGCTATGTCAACCTCCTTTTTAAGGGTCACCTGCTCTGGAGCAGCTAGCTGCCATGTCAAAAGGACACTCAAGCAGTTCAGTTTTACATGGTGAGAAGCTGCAACCTCCTGCTAACCACCATGTGAGGGAGCCATTTTGGAGAAGATCCTTGAGTTCCAGTCAAGCCTTCAGATGGCTGCGGCTCTGGCGGGCACCTTGATTCAATATCATGAGGAACCCTGAGTCAGAACTACCTAGCTAAGGTGTTCTTAAATTCTGGACCCACCAAAACCATGGGGGATAATATTTATTGTTGTTTTTGGTAGCTAAGTTTTAGGGTAATTTATTGTGCAGCAATACATTAATGATACAATCATTAGATGAATAACTGTCACACCACCTCCTTCCTGCCTGTGTCCTGTGCTTCCTATTATAGCATTGTCATGACAATATTTGATTGTTTACATGCCTGCATCCACCAGATGGCCTGAGGACAGAGATGGTCCTTTATTTCTGGGTCTCCAGTGCCCAGTGCCATACTTGACATACAGCAGGTACTCAATAAATACTTATTGAATGGATGATAAGTGGAGAAGGCAGTCCTAAACCTGTCTTTATCCAGAATTCTCTAAAAATCTGCTAAATGTTGCCACTGGGGAGAAGGAAAAGGGATAGATGTTCTTTAGAACCCTGAAATCAGTAAGGTTTTTCCATTCCCTGACTTCCAATCATCAACGTGTTCCAAAGATAGCCGAAATAGAAGCAGAAATGTTTAGTACTGAGATTAATGTCCCCCTACTCCCCATTTGGGTTGAGGAATGGCAATTTCTTACATGCCACAAAGGTATAAAGTGACCCTTCACAGGTCATCTCAGTGGGCTGACTTGTGACTGGTTTGTAAATGACACAATGCGTAGAAATTAGTCATGTTCAAAATGCACCTCTTTCCATCTACTTAGAAAATTAAGCAACCATTAAAAATTATGACAAATATTGATCAATATGGAAAATATATAATGTTCAGTGAAAAAGCCAGTAATAAAATTACATGTGCAACACAAAGACTGTGTTGGACACCTCTTCAGGTCCTCTTGGCCCCACGTGTCTCTCAGGCTAGCCACTGCTGGAATAAACAGTTCTGGGTCAACTGCAGTCAGCTTCTCACAGGTGCACCCTGATAAATGCCCCATTTCTCTAGCCTCTCACCTTGGGGCTTCTCTGTTGACACGATTGCCCGGAATTAGAGGAAATCCACTCAGCACTGATGCAAGGGCAGTCCAGAAGTGTGGCGGAGTGAACACCCCTTGGGGAAAGCCTTTGACCAATGGGGGCTGAGAAGCAATGGAAAAATGCTTCTTTCTTTCTTTCCCACCTCATTGATATGGCTCCTCAGATGGTTCTGAGTTGCACTCAGCTGTGGCCAGTTCCATGATTCAGCCTTGTCTGCTTTGCTCCCTCACCCTTTGTTTTTGCCCCGTGGAATCACATTCCTCAATAAAATACTTGCACGGAAACCTCTGTCTCAGTCTGCATTCTGGGGAAACCAGGCCAAGACAAACATCACGACGTTAGAATAAAACATATTTATAGGAACGTGGATGACAGGAAAAGCAGAGATATGATGGCCGTGGTTGTGTTAGGGTGGGGGGGATTATGAGTGTTTTTTATTTTCTATACTCTATTTAAAATTTTTTCTTAAATGAAACTTTACTTCTATAATTAAGAAATTTACATTTAAAACATTATTTCCATTTTGTAAGTCATTGTCAGAAATGGTACTGAACTACACAGAAGCACTGACAGAATGTCATTCAGAGACCTCTGCTCAGATGTTAATTATCTTTCTTAAGGAGCGGGAGCAAGGGAGAGACTCTGGGGAGGCATATTGCTGGGGGAGAATACCGGTAGTTGAATTAATTGGCCAGAGCGTTGCTAAGGAGAATCTATCCTCTCTGTCGTTTTCTGAGTTTGGCATGGAGTGTTTTGCAGCATTTTGACCAGTTCTAATTTTGGCATTTTCTTCCACTTAAAATGTCTCTATTAATATTGAGGTATTTAAACATCCCAGGAACATTTAAGGAAAAGCGCTTCAGCTCTTTTGAGGTCTCCCTGTCCCATCCAGTCAATGGCCAAGGTTAGGGCTGGAGTCCTGGGTCGGGGGAGTGGGAGAAGGGGGAACAAGGCAGGAGATGGAGGTGCCTGTGGAAGATCATCACCTGTGGAGGTGCCTATGGGTAAGAACCGTCGAGGCAACATCTTTTGGGTAGGGAAAAAGCTCTGGAGCCTGGAGGAGAACAGGTCAACAGAGGTAGGTCGGGAGCAGGGTAGGGCAGGGAAAGCAGGGACGACCTCCGTGGGCTGGGCTGGTGTCTTGCAGAACTCCACCTCGAGGCTGGCCCTGGTTGCTGGGGCTGGTTTTAAGAGCAAAGGACACACTCAAGGCTGTCACCTCTAGTCAAAGTAGGGAGGCAGAGATCTGGAAATTTCAAGCCCAAAACCCTGTCGATGCCTGCATTTTCTAGCCATGTTTTCCGAGTGACCCAAACATGTTGGTTTTGCTTTTCATGCACTGATTTGGGAAATGCCCCCACAGAATTTCTGGCATTCCAGGAAGCCAGCTGACAGGGCTTAGGGTAGCACGTTGAGAACCGTCTGAGCTTCCCTTCATTTCTGAAGACCTCTCAAAGTGGGAGAAAATAATTGGAAGGGGCTGCCACAAGACGGGGACACCTAAAGGGAAACCACAAGGCCCCAGTGAGGGAAAGCCAGCCAGGGAAGCCCCCTGGTCCACACTCACCCCTGCAATCCCAAGCAAACATACGCAAGTTCGTGGTGTGCCTGTCAGTCATTAACAATCAGCTCTCTGGAGGGGCAGGGGATGACTTGTTTGCTGATTTCCATGGAGTAAATGTACTCTCTCCGTGGCTGAGTTCAAGAGACCCGTGGTTTAACACCAGTTTGCAAAATTCCTAAATAGTTAACAATTGGCTCTTTTGAAATGGCACGAATCGGCTGCAACACACCACAGAGTACAAGCCAGTTCAGCAGCACTGATTTGTTCCCTTAGGCACCCAGCACGTGCTAGGTACTAACTGAAACAACTGCTATGCGGTGGGCTGTTATCAATAGCATTATACAGATGGAGACATTAAGGCTCCAAATAAATCATTTTCTCAGGGTTACAAAACTGGAAAGAAATAGCACAGGAACTCAAATTCAAGTCTCTAGACCTACACTGTCCAATGCAGTGGGCATAAGCTACCCAGTGACTACTGAACAGTTGACGTGTGGCTAGTCCAAACTCAGATGCTGCTGTAAGTAAAATAGACACCAGGTTTCAAAGAGAAGAAAAAGGATGTAAAATACCTCATTTATACATTTTTATGTTGGTTATATGTTGAAATGATGTTGTGGGTATGTTGAGTTAAATAAAATATATTTTTGAAAGTAATTTCATGGGCTTCATTTATTTCTAATGTAGTTACTAGGTAGTTACATACCTAGCTCACTTCCTATTTCTATTGGTGTAGCTCTGGACTCCTGGCTCAAGGCTCTCTCTCCAAACATCAGGCATTTCTCATATTCAGAGATACAAAAATCCCTACAGGTTTCTGTGTGTAAAAGACAGACAGACAGACAGACACACACACACCCCCACACCCACTCCCTCTTGTACACATGGCCACTGAGTCTGCCGTGATTCCTCTGTACCCCCCATCTCACCACACAGAGCCACTCAGGGAAAGAGGCCCCTGAGCCATAAAAGTGTACAAACCCAGCTGAGCATGGTGGCTCACACCTGTAATCCCAGCACTTTGGGAGGCCAAGGCGGGTGGATCCCCAAGGTCAGGAGTTCGAGACCAGCCTGCCAACGTGGTAAAACCCCAGTCTCCACTAAAAATACAAAAAATAGCTCAGGGTGGTGGCAGGTGCCTTTAATCCCAGCTACTAGGGAGGCTGAGAAAGGAGAATTGCTTGAACCTGGGAGGTAGAGGTTGCAGTGAGCTGAAATTGTGCCATTGCACTCCAGCCTGGGTGACAAGAGTGAATCTCTGTCTCAAAAAGAAAAAGTATACAAATCTCCAGACCTGCCCACAAGGTACTACTGGAGGACTCCATCGCTCTCCATTGGCCTTGAGGGAAAACGCTGTTCTGCAGCATCTACTGGGGATGCCTCCTACCCACTGATAAGCATTGCTGTCAGGCTGAGTGGCAGGCACATGACCAGGGGCACCTTTCCCAGCAGCATAAACATCTTTGAGGAATTCCTTTGAGATAAAGATGTTTGTCTTGGTGCTGAAATATTACTGCCTGTGAATTTGAGCTGAATGTCTGACCCTTAGGTAACAACAGCAGTGGCTCCAGCGTCCGAGATGGGAGTAGCTTCTACTGGGACCAACCTTTTCCCAAGCTGTCTTCTTCCTGAATTTTCCAGCCTGAATCTTTCCTGACAGCAGTCTCCTGTGTTAGAGTGTGCTGATCAGAAGCCCTACTACTCCCTGCTTCTCGGTGAATTTGCAGTGCGTGTGTGTGGGTGTGCGTAAGTTGTATGCGTGTGTGAGGGAAGTAGGAAAATCAACACATTTTTATTCAGGTTCTTCCCTACCTCATCAACAAACACACTTGTTTGACATGTATGTTTGCTGGCCTGTGTGTCTGTGGCACAGCTGCTGGCCTTGACCATGGGGCAGTGGTCTGGCCTCACCACACTGGTTCACTCTTGGTGAATGGTCCGGCTCTTTTCAAGTTCACAATCATTGGGCATCCTCAAAGGGTTTTGTTTTTCTTTTAAGCAAAAACCCCTTCTGGCCCAGGTGACATTAATCTGATCATCACATGGAGGTAATTATCCAAATGCAGACCTCAGATTCTATAAACAGCCACAGCCACAGCCCCCACTGGGACCCAGCAAAACTCTGCTTTCAGAGGTCTTGGCAGACCCCAGCATCTGTCACAACAACCAGTATGGTTTATAAAAACTCATTACAGAACTCAGGTAGGCTCCGGAGATGTCACCTTCCTGCTCCTAATTGCTTAATTAGATGGAATATTGCCTGCTGGATTTGAATCAAATGCTTCCATAGACACATCTGACTACAGAAGGCTCTGGGCTAACTGTTGGGGTAGGGATGGAGATGGGGGCAGTACAATGACCTGGAAGATTCTAGAACCAGTGGTATGATAGGATGAGGCCTGTGTTAGGAGAAGGGAAGTAAGGCTCTTGTCTCACACTGCCATGAGTTAGCTGTGTTAGTGCCATGTTAGTGCCATGACCCAGCTGTCCCTTTGGGCCTTAGCTCCTTCCTCAGTAAAAGAAGAAGGTGAGTGAGTCAGCTTCCCTCAGGTTCTGCAACATCAGTGCTGCATGCAGTTGAAGAGCCCTATTCATACTGGCTTGTCATTTCACATAACAAGAGGCGGAAGAGGGTATGCTTCAGGCAAGGCACAATCAACAGATTGATATCATCAAAGGCTCAGGTTCTTTCTCTGCTGGTTATTCTGCTCAGTGGCACATTGTGGTCACAAGGTGGCTGTGGCCATTCCAGGTGTCACATCCCAGTTGACACTGTTCAGAGGCAGACGGGGCCCATTTCAGTCTCCTTGCTGAGAGAAGGAAGTCTCTCCCAGAGGCTCCTCCCAGAGATCACCTCTCTCATTGGAGGAACTTGGACACATGCTCACTCTCAAGCCAGTCACTGGTAAGGGGATGGGACTACTTTGATCAGCTTAGAACCAATCTGGATTTAACTCCTGGTCACTTTCCATCTGTGGGTAAAGATGATACTTGCAAAATATTGAGGTTCTTTTAACAGGTGAGAAGGTAGGGTATGGATGTTAAACAGGCAACCAAGAGCGTCTGCTATACACACCACTTACACTTAAGTGGAAAATAGGACACGGTCTGGTCCTATTTCCCCCATCCCCCATGTCTCTCTTCCTTCTTTTAATCCTTTTTATTCCTTTGTCCTAGTTAAAATTTCAGGGACATAAGGCAAATCAAACTGGCTTAAGAAATTTTTTTTTTAAATGGAATTTCTTGACACATGTCACTGAAAAGTTGAGGAAGAGATCTGGTCTGGCTTGATCCAGAGATTTGAACTGTATTGTCAAGGAAGGCTGTATCTGTCCTCCTCTTCATTGCCAGCTCCCTGACAGCTTGTTTCTCTCTCTCCACTTCTCAGCAGATGTGGCCTTTGGTAACTCAAGGATTACATGGTCCTCAGTACCCAGGCTCTGGAGGAGGATGTTCCCATTTATCTACTGCTGCATAAAAAATGCTGTGGACTAAATGTATATTTCCCCAAAATCCATATGTTGAAGCCCTAGCCCCCAGTGTGATATTTGTAGATGGAGCCTTTGGGAGGTAATTAGGGTTAGATGAGGTCATGAGGGTGGTGCCTGCGTGATGAGATTAGTGCTGTTATAAGAAGCAATACCAGAGAGTTTGTGCTTTCTACAGAGCACAAGAGAAAGGCCATGTGAGCACACAGCAAGGAGATGGCTGTCTGCACGCCAGGAAGAGAACGCTTACAGAGAACCGAATCAGCTGCACCTCCTTCTTGTACCTGCAGACTTCAGAACTGTGAGTAAATTTTTGTTAAGTCGCCTCATCTGTGTTATTTTGTTATAGCAGCTTGAACTAAGACAGGAAATCATCCTCAAACTTAGTGCGTTAAACAACAGCTCTTTCTTATGTTTGTGGATTCTATGGGTCAAAATTCAGACAAGTCATGGTGGGATAGCTGGTCTCCGCTCCGTGATGTCTGGGGCCTCAGTAGATGTCTCAGTCTGCTCAGGCTGGCGTAACAAAGTACTATAGACTGGGTGGCTTCAATAAAACAAAGCAATTTTCTCACAGTTCCAGAGGCTGGAAGTCTGACGACAGGTGGTCAGCCCGGCTGGGTTCTGGTGAGGGCTCTCTTCCTGGCTTGCAGTCCACCACCTTCTCATCGTGTCCTCACATGGGCTTTCCTCAGTACATGCATGTGGAGAGGGAGAGAAAGCTCTCTCGTAGCTCTTCTTATAAGGGCACTAATCCCATCATGAATGCCCCACTCTCAGGACCTCATCTAACCCGAATCACCCCCCAAAGGCGCCATCTCCAAATACCATCACATTGGGGGTTGAGGCTTCGACGTATGAATTTGGGGGGGTACACAAACATTCAGTTCCTAACAGCTGACAGCTGGGAAGCTTCAAAATGGCTGAGTGGAGGTATCATCTAAGTGCCTCTTTACTCTGCCTGTGGCACCCTGGGTGGAATGGTCTCAACGACAAGGGGTTTATCTTCATTCTTTCTGTCTTTCCTCTTCCACATGGTGGCTCAGGACTCTAAGAACAAGTGTTTCAGCAAACAAGGCAGAGTCCAGATGATCTTTCAGGCCGCAACCTCAAATGTCAAATGTCATCACTTCTGTTATAGTCTATGGTCAAAGCAGTTACAATCCTGCCCAGATTCAAGATAAGCATCTTGGGTTACATGGGCTCCAGTTCTAAGGGAGAAGTATCAAAAACTTGTGGCCATTTGTTAAAACTACCACAAGGGGTTCCTCTTTCTCCCAAAGTCCTTACAATCCCAGGAAAGGATGCTGATTGGCCTCACTGGGGTCCGAGGACAGCCTCTGGACCAATCACCATCGGTATGTTGATTCAGTGCCCTGAGTAGCCAGTCTCAGGTGTAAGCTCCACCTTGTGCCATTTGGTGGTCTCTGTGACCTTGGAGGGAGAGGGTTTGGCTACAGAGTGCATATGAAACTGACAGGAATCTTTGGGTTCATGGCTAGAGTCCACCAGCCTTTAAATGATGAAATGTACAGATTCTTTTTTACCATTGTCTGCTGGTAACAAGGAAGAAGGATAACTTGAGGCAAATAGCACTAAAACTGTACCCAGTGGACCCCTCACCCCTACCACTGCCTGCCCTTTGCTTGGGAGGACCAGGTAGGGAATTGGTCACCACATTCCCCAGCCCCTCTCAACTTTCTCTCAACTCCCACCTCCACCTGGTGTCTTGTTCTCTGTTCTCCTCTTTCTCCCATCCAGCTCACCCTTGCCCAGACTTCACTTCCTGAAATGTGTCTTCTGCTTAGGTGGTTCCATGACCCAAACTCCTGAGTAGGTCATTCAAAGCCAATCAAGGCCTGGCTCCAATTTACCTTTCTGACTCTGTCTCCTGGAGCTCATCTGTAGGAACCCCTACCTGTGGTCAGGCAGATCCTGAGAACACAGCTAGTGACTCCCCATTTCCACCTCTGCTACCCTTGCCTGCCTTTCTGCACCTGAGCCAGCCTTAAAGGTCCAGCTACAGATCACCATCTCCTTGACACCATTCCTGGTCGCCCCAGACTCTGGGGACTTACTCCTTCCCTAAACAAATGCACTACATGCGATGTCCATTTCTGGCCTCCGCGTTTGTCTTCTCCATCCCATTCCCGCCAGATCCCCCTGGCAAGCTTGATGTTCCCACCCCAGGAAGAATTATCCCCTGAAGCAGAAGGAATTTAAGGAACTTCAGGGATTCAGAGTTAAGTTGCTTTGGTTGTTCAGCTCTGACCTCTGACTAGCCTGTCCCAGTACTGATAACTGAGTTCCTAACTTGCACCCTGCAATAATAATGACATCCAACATCTCCAAGCACTGCCTAAGTGCTTTGATATATCCCCTTATTTAATAATAAAAACAATGCCAGCATTTCCCCCCCATTTTACAAAGATAACTGAGACACAGAGAAGTTTAGTAATTTGTCCCCATTCAAGAGAGAGAACATTGACTCCGCCTCTTGTGAGGGAGTGGCAAACTTCAGAAGAGCGTGTGGGACCAGAAATATTGTTGCAACCACATGTAGAAAATACAGTCTACCACATCATACTCTCCTTCAGATAATTTCATTTTCAGATAATTTTAGAATTATAGGAGTTGTAAAGAAGGTACAGAAAATTCCTGAAGGCCGTTCATCAAAGTTCCTCTAGTACTGATAGCATCTTACATCCTCATGGTACACTGATCAGGGCACATTCAGTCATTACGTCTTCCGGTGTCCTCTGATCTGGGCAGTGTCTTGGCCTTTCCCTGTCTTTTCTGACCATGATCCTTTTGAAGAAGGCTGGGTCAGGTGCATACCCTCATTTTGAAAAAACACACAAATGTCACATTCAGCTTTAGGGATGTATGAAATTTTAAAAGTCAATAAAATTCCATGACCACGGTGAAAATAGTTCTCATATTGTATGCTCTTCCCACCATACGTGACTGTCCAGAGATTGTGTGAGCCCTCTTTCTTAGATGGAAAACAGCTCCTAGGCTGATCTGAGCTTCTGTTTCCACATCCAGTAATAAAGGGGCAGTGGGGTGGGCTATGTGATATACACACTCTGCCTTGGCTCTAACAGTGGATTTCATAAACTAAATTTCATGGACTTAAAATACAATTTTTGCTCCTTAATTCTTGATCAAAATTCTATCTCAATTTTAAGGTAAACACTATTAAATCAATTTATTTTAAAGCCTAAAACCTACACTTTCTCTGTCTCTGGGCATCCCTCTTCCTGTCTCTCCACTTCACCAGGCTCAAGACTGTGAGAGGACAGCGGGTGAGCTCAGGACTCACCGTCTCCCAGCTGCCAGTGTGCCTCCAGCTATAGGAAGCATTTGGAGCAGTTCTGATGGATGAGCGAAATCTCTTTCAGGTGGACCGCCCCATCTGCCTCCTAATTGCTCTGTTCCTATTACCAGTTTGCTAATTTATATAACTTCCAAGTGCATTTTTCCCTCTAAAATGACACAGTCAGATCCCCCAGGGCAGTGACCTGGGGTGCTATTTCCTTTCTCTTCCCACACTGTGTCCACTTTAGGGGTGGTCAGGAAATATGCAGTGACCTACTTACTCCTTGGACATCAGCAAGACTTGCTCTGAGTACCTCCTAGTAAAATATTTTTTCATTCATTCATTCATTCATTCATTCAACAAATGTTTATTAGACACCTATCACATGCCAGGGGCTGTTCTAGGTGTGAGGGCCTATGCTGCTTGGGATAGGATGTCCAACCTGTCAGATAAGATGATATTTGAACATTGCTCTGGAAAATCCCCATTCATTGCTGGCTAAAGGTATTGGAAGGATAAAATGGCATATACATAGTAGCAAAGCAATGTGTGTCTGGGTTTAAGAATAAACAACAGGTTGTTTTATTCCAGGTGAAATATATTATGGGTTTTGCTTGCTCTTTGGTTTTGCTTTTTGTTTTTGGGTGATGAGCTTTGTTTGCATTTGACTCAAGTGGCCTGTTCCTGAGGAAGAACCCGAGGGGCAAGGAGAGCCTAGAAATGTAATAAAGATGAAATGAGGTGTCCGGGTTTAGAGTCCACATACTTTAGAGCAAGACAATTAAGCCCGGTGATTTCAGATGGGGCTGGGAGGCTTATCACAGAACCAACTTTGATTAGAACTTCTCATCGTGCTTCGCCTTCCTTGAAACCAAAGGGTGCAATTTGTAAGTCACTGGATATCGGGAGACTCCCAGTGCTTCTGGAGACTCACCATCTCTTCCAGTTCCGTGTCCCCTGCTCAAATGTCCTGTCAGCCACACCCTGACACCCTCCACCTTCCCTCAGGCTCTGGGTACATGGGGACAAACCACACTTCTGAATTCTTGATGCTGCAGGGATGTTCACTTTACTTCTGCCTCTCAGCTTCAGAAAGAAACCCTTTCCCTTTCAAATGGGATCTAACTGTTTAAGAAAAAACATCTATTGAACTTTGTCTCTTCCTTTGGTCTCTTGGAAAGCTGGATTTGGGTTTTGATTCTATCAAAATGAGGAATTTGCCTTATTCTGTAAGATCAGAGATTGGAAGGATTTCTCTTTTCTGTCTTTTTTAAAATTTTAAACCCTAAGGGGCAGGCACTGACTGTCGAGAGAGCCACCCTTGACTGCAGACTCCCCAGCGTGGCACTGGCTCTCCTGTGTGCAGACCTCAAGTGCAGGTAATGTGTGCTCCCAATCTGTGAGGTGCCAAGGCCGAGTCCACCTCAGAGGGCTGGGATTCAGCTACCATGGGGTATGTTCCAGGAGGTGCCATTCACATTATCATCCATGATGAGGCGATGCTGAGCCCGACAGATACGAGGAGGTCCCACTCTCCAAGAGGCACCTGAAGCTCCAAAGGACTGGATTATTTAATGGAAGCAGGTACTGTTGTTCCTGCCTCTAAATTGCTGTGTTACCTTCAGCAGGGCGCGGAACCTCTCGGAACTGTGTCTCAGCCGTAAGATATGGGGTTGAACCAGACTGGCCTCCTGTTAGGTGCAGGCACATGCAGGTTCCCTTTTCTTCAGACTGATGCTGCCGTTACATTCAGGGTTTCATCTTGACCAAATTAGTGTGGCCTCATTATAAAACATAGGTAAGATGTTTCCTTCTCACAAGCACTAAGATGCATAAAGCTTCCCTTTTTCTTGCTTTTTTTTTTAAAATGGCAACAGCCACCAAAATAACACTTTGCATTGAAAATAGAAGGAAGTTGGGAGTGCAAGAATGAAAGATACAAAGGCAAATGTATTAAGAGATGATTATGGGTGTGATACATAGCTGTTGTTTGCTTGCTGGCATCCATTTCTCTTTCTCCACTATTGGGAGCTGATAGTGGTGGTGAACTGTGCCCGTTTCTCCTGACCTCGTCCACCTGCCCACCTCCCCTTACTGAGCCCTGTACCTTCATGCCTAATTACTTAGAAATACTTCTGTACAATCACACACCCGATGACTCCCTTCATCATGCTGAATTCTAAATTGCATTTGAAGTAGGTTCTCCAACGTTAGCCCTCTGATTAGCTTCTTTCTGAGCTCCAAAATGAGGGTAATCAGAGTAGAGGATTTTACTGCATGTGCTAGGAGGGAGGAGAGGGCAGGGGAGCTCTCCATTGCAATTTTCTAATAAGACTTTAAGGGCTTTTAAAAAGTAGGCTCATATCACCCCACAGGCCTGTGGTCATTCTTCCTCCCATCCCTTCAGGAACACCAGTGCTCAGACTCATCCTCCAGCAACTGACTGCACGGCCTTTAGCAGCTCCTTCAGCCCCGGTCACTCCTCCTCTGAGATTACACTTTGTTCTTGAAATTAGGAAAGCCATTATAGCTCAGTTGTCAGTCATATCCAGCCAGCTGATCTACAGATCGGCTTGATTCAACTCCCCAACTCCACAGCCTGCGGAAGCCAAAGCCCCCTTCCAAGTTTTCTGAGGATTTCCAAGTGGGGTCTGGCTTTTCCATGGTCATGTCTTCCCAGAGGAAGATTTCTAGGGAAGCTAATGAAGTGTCAACTCCAGAGGCACTTACTTGTGGGAGGCTCCCAGCAAAGTGTTCATGTGGTCGTGTTGTTTCGTACAATCTGCAGTATTTTAATATTCTTCCCCTAAGAGGATCTCACCAGACTGAGCTTCAGATTCCACAAAATTTGGACCTCCCCCTGCATCTAGCCCGCATCTCTGTGCCAAAGCACTTTGTTTTTGACAAAAAGACTTCCACTTCCAAGTATTACTCAGTATAGTGTCTTCTCCAAGGTGTGCCTGCGTGTGTGTGTCTGTGTGTGTACGTGAGCATGAATACTGGGAGAGTGATGGTGAGGGGATGTGAAGAAGGGTTTATGACTTACAATTGGCCGCCAGACGTCCTCGTTCTTAGAAATTCCTTTTGGCCCCCAGCATGGGTCATTTCTGTGACCTTCCCCAGGGACCCACCCTCTCAGTAATTCTCCGGCTTCTCTCTACTTTCTCTAAGCCTTTGCCTTCTTTCTCTTTCCTTCTTCCTCTCAGGAGCACAACGACTTTCTTTTACTCCCTCATTTCCCATTACCTTTGGGCTCTTATTTTTCCTGTTGTGACACGGTAAAAGCCCCGTAAACCTGCATACCTCAACCATACCTCGGCTTTCTGTTGAAACTGCTCTCTATAACCCAAATGTGAATAAGTAATTAAGGACTGTAATTGCCACCCTACCCAGACAATGTGTAAACAGATGCTAATCTTGACTTTTGTGAACCACTTAAGTAACAATCAGAATGTCAA
>CAUYLG010027867.1:0-49374 GCA_963573385.1 Cacajao melanocephalus | reverse complement strand
ATTCACAATTGCTACAAAGAGAATAAAATACCTAGGAATACAACTAACAAAGGATGTAAAGGACCTCTTCAAGGAGAACTACAAACCACTGCTCAAGGAAATAAGAGAGGACACAAACAGATGGAAAAACATTCCATGCTCATGATTAGGAAGAATCAATATTGTGAAAATGGCCATACTGCCCAAAGTAATTTATAGATTCAATGCTATCCTCATCAAGCTACCTATGACTTTCTTCACAGAACTGGAGAAAAACACCTTAAACTTCATGTGGAACAAAAAGAGAGCCCACATAGTCAAGACAATTCTAAGCAAAAAGAACAAAGCTGGAGGCATCACGCTACCTGACTTCAAACTATATTACAAGGCTACAGTCATAAAAACAGCATGGTACTGGTACCAAAACAGAGATATAGACCAATGGAACAGAACAGAGGCCTTGGAGGCAATGCCACACATCTACAACCACCTGATCTTTGACAAACCTGACAAAAACAAGCAATGGGGAAAGGATTCCCTGTTTAATAAATGGTGTTGGGAAAATTTGCTAGCAATGTGCAGAAAGCAGAAACTGGACCCTTTCCTGACACCTTACACTAAAATTAACTCCAGATGGATTAAAGACTTAAACATAAGACCTAACATCATAAAAACTCTGGAAGAAAACCTAGACAAAACCATTCAGGACATAAGCATAGGCAAGGACTTCATGACTAAAACACCAAAAGCACTGGCAACAAAAGCCAAAATAGACAAATGGGATCTAATTAAACTCCAGAGCTTCTGCATAGCAAAAGAAACAATTGTTAGAGTGAACCAGCAACCAATAGAATGGGGAAAATTTTTGCAATCTACTCATCTGACAAAGGGCTAATATCCAGAATGTACAAAGAACTAAAACAGATTTACAAGAAAAATCAAACAAACCAATTCAAAAATGAGCAAAGGACATGAACAGACACTTTTCCAAAGAAGACATATATAAGGCCAACAAACATATGAAAAAATGCTCATCATCACTGGTCATTAGAGAAATGCAAATCAAAACCACTTTGAGATACCATCTCATGCAAGTTAGAATGATGATCATTAAAAAATCTGGAGACAACAGATGAAGGAGGGATGTGGAGAAATAGGAACACTTGGAGACTGTTGGTGGGAGTGTAAATTAGTTCAACCATTGTGGAAGACAGTGTGGACTTTCCTCAAGGACCTAGACATAGAAATTCCATTTGACCCAGCAATCCCATTACTGGGTATATATCCAAAGGATTACAAATCACTCTACTATAAAGACACATGCACACATATGTTCATTGCAACACTGTTTACAATAGCAAAGACCTGGAACCAACCCAAATGTCCATTGATGATAGACTGGACAAGGAAAATGTGGCACATATGCACAATGGAATACTATGCAGCCATAAAAAATGATGAGTTCATGTTCTTTGTAGGGACATAGATGAATCTGGAAACCATCATTCTCAGCAAACTGACACAAGAAAGAAAATCAAATACTGCATGTTTTCACTCATAGGTGGGTGTTGAACAATGAGAACACATGGACACAGGGAGGGGAGCATCACACACTGGGGTCTGTTGGGAGTGAATAGCGGAGGGACAGCAGGGGATAGAGAAGTTAGGGAGGGCTAACATGGGGAGAAATGCCAGATAAGGGTGATAGGGGGATGGAGGCAGCAAACCACATTACCATGTGTGTACCTTTGCAAAAATCCTGCATGTTCTGTACATGGACCCCAGAACCTAAGTGCAATATATAATTGCACTTTAGGTATATATATACACACATATATATATAATTGCACTATATATATATTATATATATAATTGCACTTTAGGTATATATATACACACACATATATATAATTGCACTATATATAATATATATTATATAATATATATTATATATAATATATATTATATATATATATAATTGCACTTTAGGTATATATATATAAATTTGCTCTCTCTCTCTCTCTCTCTCTCTCTCTCTATATATATATATATATATAAAGAAATACACAGGATAGGGCTAAACAATGGAAAATTATATCCTGGGGTACCTGGGACAGTCCACATTTACTCTTGTTTTAATTACTGGTTGACTTATTTCCCTTGTGTCTCTTTTATAAAGTCACTAATTCTGATCATTACATCTCCACACTCATGTCTTAATCACCCCTTAAAGATTGCACATTTTAATACTATCATACTGGCAAATGAATTTCAACCTGAATTGTGAAGGAACACAAATATTCAGATCATAGCACATATGTAAGAGTTAGAGAACAAAAAGATGAGTTTGTACTGAGATAGACTGCTAAGCTCTGGGCTAGATTGTTTTACTAGTTATATTGATCTCACAACATCTGTATTTCATGTATCTACTTCAGCAAGAAAGACAGTTTTCTGAATGTCCTTGACCTGGGTCTGATGCCATGTAATTGAAATTTCAAAAGTTAAATTTATAAATGCTAGGAGCAGAAAGAAGTTCCAAGGCTTATGATATGATAGAGAACATGTACAATTTGGGCACAAAAATAGAAATAATCAATTTTGCTTTCAATGTGGTTTATTTATTTATAATCTGCCTTGTTCCAAACTGTAATCTTCCAGCAGGTAAAATCTGTGTCTAAAATATCCATTGTTGGCAGCAACTTAGACTAAGTGCCTGGGGGTAGAAGAAAGATTAAAAAATAAATGGGGGAAGAAATCTTCTGTTGACTCACTTTGGTCAATGTGTAGATATTGCATTCCTCTCAAATTTGTAGTGTTTCACTGATATAGTCATTTAGACTCCAACCCCTCAGGCTAAATCCAGCCCACAAGCATATTTTGTTTGGTGTACACAATGTTGGCTCACATTTAAAAATTGGGAGTTTTCATATGAAAATCCACATTTATGGTTCCTTTTGAAAAAACTGTCCCAATAACAGTTGCAAGTATTCCATTGATCAATTTAAATTATCTGAGTAACCACTTTACTGATTTAAATTACTGAGTAAGACCTGCCAACAATCAAGCTTACAATCACTGATCCACAGGATTTATCATATAAATTGTTACAACTGCATCTTCTTTCAATACAACCTCATGTGGCTTCCCCATAAACATTTTTCAAGATGACAAAATCAAATCTTCTTCCGTGTGCTGCATTGTTTTGGATGTTGTTAGATTTTATTTAAATAATTGTTTTTAATTTGTCAAAATGAAATATATATAGTTCTGATAGAGTTAATAAGTATATGTGGCCATATTTTTCATAGTCAAAGTATTGTAAACAATTGATAATTTGACTCACTTTGGCAGTGCATATCCCCCAGGTTAGACCATCTAAACTCACCATGCTCCATTTTCTGACATGGCTTTCATTAATTGATTTTGAAGGGGTCCAGAATATGACCTTCCAAAATATACTGCTTTGGCATAGGCTTATTCTGAGATGAAGGCAACTTAATTGTCTTAAAGCAGGATATAAATTTTCCTTGTGGAGATATCTGCTTCTCTCCTTCTTGTACCAGGAAGAGGAGCTCAACCCTTGTCACTGGAGGCAGAGATGGCACCAAGCTGATTCTGTGTAAACAAACTTTACTAAATAACCTTTATCTGCCTTTCCATAGCTTCCATTATGTATTTACATTCCCACATTTTACTGACCTAGAAACTCAAAGTCTTCTTTCCTTTGTCTAGTCATTTGTCTAAATTTATCATCCTTTGTTAAAATGGTATACAGGCCCCCAAGTCCAACCACTCCTTTAGAGTTTTCACTTCTTTTCCATGAAACCCCTCATGCATGTAAAAAAATAGTAACATCAAATGGAATGTGTTGCTTTTCTCCTGTTAATACTACTTCCGTCAGTTTAATTCACAGGCCCCATTCAAAGAACCTAAGAGAATAGAGAATTTTTTTTGCCTCCACTGCAGTTTGTTTACTTACTTTTACATTGATGCCTTCTATGTGACAAAGGCTGCAAGGGTGTGAATATTAGAAATGAGTAAACTTGCTTAACTGCCATCATGATTCAGTGGAAACAGGCATACAAAAGCACATAATTAAGATTCAGTGAAATATATTCCAGGAGAGATGTTAGCACAAGTCACTATGAAATCACAGAGGAGAGAGACCACTAACCCAATTAAATGAGGAGTTATCCAGTGTGTTTCTAACTGTTAAATGAATATCATGTACCTTATTTAACATCATTACTCTATTATGTGTAATGAGATCTGCATCAGATTTCATTCATAAATTCTCTGTCTCTCTCTTTCTGAATTGTGTGTGTGTGTGGGAAAGATTAAAGGGATTTATTTAAGATGGTTTCTAAAGATGGATTTACATAATAACACTGGGAGCTATTTAGCAAAGAACTTTCCTGTCTTTAGCTTTGCCATATGCCATAGATTGAGCAAGTCATTTATACTCTAAAAATTCAGTTTGCGTATCTATTAAGGAAGCATTAATTTTGATTACTGCTTCTCAACTAGGGCTCCTCATATTAATTATAGGACACAGAAAATAATTTGAGTGACTATTTTCTCAATTCTCCCAAGGATGGTATATAAGTTGTGACATTCTAAATGCATGAGAGAGAAATTAATTCATTTCATACAATGGATGCTTTAAGACATTAGGGCTTAATTCTCTCAAGAACCCTGCTGTGATCTGATGTGGCTTTTAACTGGTTCATTGCTGCTCTATTCTCCACCCTCCTGCAAGCCAGGAGTCCAGGTTATAAACAAGGAATATAGGTCACAGATGTCATAATATATCTTGCCTCTGTCTGTGATATAATCCTTGGCTGGTTATAGGGTTTGGCCTATATGGATTACTGCCACTAAGGGTAGAGTTGACACTGTCATAACTTTTGTAGGTTCTAGGTCCTTGAAAATGGAAATCTCAGAAATCTGAGAAAAGTAAGGAAAAAACCTCTAGTGATCTACTGTGATTTTAGGGCTAGACCTTCTGATAAAGCATTGTGAACCTGAGCTCAATTCAGGCTGCCATTGCTACGTCAGGAAATCATGGTTTCAAGAGAGCACATTAAAATAACAATAACAAAGAAAATGGCAACTATCCATGATAAGTAGTTGTTTTGTACATTATTTTATTTAATTATCATGAGAATCCTGAGCTAGCCTTCTTGTTCTCCATTTACCAGGTGAGAAAACTCAGAGGAGTTAGGTCACTTGCCCACAATCCAGGGCTAGTAAGCAGCAGAGGCAGGCAGCACACCAATGTCTCCATAGCTTTGGTAACCTTATATTGTGCATCTTCTCCTTCAAGTCAAATAGGAGTCAAGTTATGCTTCCTAGAGAGGAGGAGTATCAGGAACTATACAAAGACTCTGAACTTGTCAAAGTACTAGAAGGACTGGACAAGCAGAGAGATGACTTGGTTGACACTTGGAGGGTGTAAAGGTATCCACAGGACATACTCCAGGCACTCTGAGGATCAAACTAAAGAAAGGATCCCTAATTTCACCTCCAGCAGCTGATGACACGGAGTATAAGGACCAACTGCTGCCTTGGCTGGAATTGATTCAGTGGCTCAGGGAGATAGGCGAAGAAAGAGGAGCTTGCAGATCTAAGCTAATTTGCAGATTCGTTGGGGAGGGGCTGGGATGGGTGCTGCTTTTAGTGCTATTTGTTGGAGCATGAACCTGTGCTCATATTTTGGGTTGTGAGAATTTGCTTTGAAATGGTATAAAAGACTCTGTCAGTGCTGGCATATATCATGTCAGATCAATTTTAATGTTTCTATACAATTCTTCTTCAAATTTAGTAACCTCTTGCCTTATTTTGAGGACTGTCTTTGGGCCAATGGAGGATTCCTGCAGCATCAGATTGTCTGAGAGTTCACATCCTCAGGGCTACTGTTGGCCTGGTGACTGACACACAGGATCAGGACTGCCCAGCCCGCTTACCTGCGTGAGACGGCTCTGAGATTACTATGCTCCTGGCTCCTGACTTCTCTCCTGCAGGATTAGCTGAGGCTACTTCTGCAGGAAGATTGTCTGAAATTATCTGCCTCTCCCTCTCTCTCTCTGCATGTGTGTGTTTCTCTCTCCCACTAGTTTCTCCTTAATAAGTAATTTGCTCATAGTCTGTCTCTCACTAGCCCTTCCTTAATAAGTAATTTGGTCATGATCCTCATCTCAAAAGCTGCTTCAGGGGAAACTCACCTAAGACATACTGCATTCTTGTTTATGTTACATACTCATATGTTCAGTAAATGTTCCAAATTCGTGGGAAGTCATGTTCGCTAAAAAAATGAGCCTAGGGTTTGGGGCCAGATGAATCTTGAATCTAGCTCAAATACAAACTGAACCACTGCTAACGAGAGGTTTGGGCTAGGCACCTTCCCTCTCTGGTTGCTTGTTTCATAATGTGTGAAATATCAGTAATGATACTTAAATTGGAGGAGTTGGATTTAATGGGATAAAGTATTTGAAGCATCTGGTACTCAGTGGTACTAATTATTAAAACCCCAAGCAAAATAAGGTTTGAGACATTCTAATCTCAGGACAGTCACAGAGAAATCACGTTTAAAATATCATTTTCATTGTATCATGTTTTTGCATAGATCTCTTTTATAAAAAAAGAAAAAAAACCTGTATAGTCTGGCCTTTCTAGGGACAGGCAGTGCCTGCCCCACTTGGAATACTATATTGTTGCTGCCAATTTGTTCTCACCCTCAGGAGGCACTGTGGTCTGTGGACAGAGAAATAAATATTTTTGTTTGTTTCTTCATTTAGTATATGTCAGTCCTGCATTGATCTTGGCTATTTCCCTCAAAGGGATGCATGTAGAAGCAGTTTTCACAGCACAGATAAATATTAAAGGCATATTTAGTTCCCTGTAGTGAACAAGGCTGAGGAGACAAACAGACACATCACTGAAGGAGGTGTTTGAAGATAAATTAAGGGCCGGCCATCAAAGTGACCTTCACGTACCCCCCCTAGAAAGTGTGCCTTTCAGAAAACTCGATGACCTCTTCTATTCCTCTGCGGGAGAGTGGTTGGGCTGAGCCCTGCCTCATTTCTGCTCAAGTCCAAAATAGTTCTTTTCTGATTTGTTAAATATTGTACTCACAGAAATATGTGACCATGATTTTTCCTGTGTTTTATAAAGAATAAGAATTTCTTTCTTGGAAGTGGTGTGAGCTTTGGATTGGCACCCAATTGCCCCAACAAGAGGCTGAGGAAGCCTTGAGGATTAGTTCAGCAGGAACCCATCTCTGGCTAGGGATGACGGACCATTTATTATCTTGTGGCCACTCCGGACACAGAAGCCTGTTCTTTCCCTCTCTGCTCTGGTTCATACCGTTTTCTCCTGGTATTTCCCACCCTTTCCTTACCCTGCAACTGTCCCCATTTACCTGGTGTTCAGCTACTTACACTTCAGGATTCAGCTCTGGCAGCAACTCCTCTAAGCAGTCCTTTTCTAAGTCCTCGAATTAGTCTTGTTCCCTCCTCCTGCTGCTCTCCTGGCCTTGTATAGGCTTCCACTGCAGCTGACACCAGCTAGTGCTAGGACCTGTGATTTCAACAATGATCAAGACTTAGACGTTTTGGCCAGGCATGGTGGCTCATGCTTGTAATCCCAGCACTTTGTGAGGCTGCGGTGGATGAACAGCTTGAGCCCAAGAGTCCAAGACCAGCCTGGGCAACGTGGTGAAACACCATCTCTACAAAAAATACAAAAATTAGCCAGGCATGGTGGTATGTGCCTGTGGTTCCAACTACTTGGGAAGCTGAGGTGGGAGGATCACTTGAGCCCAGAAGGTGGAGGCTGCAGGGCGCCATGATTGCGCCACTGCATTCTAGCCTGGGTTACAGTGGGACTCTGTCTCAAAAAAATAAAATAAAATAAAGACTTATTCATTTTGGGTCCTTCAGTGCTAGGCACATAATATGTGCTTAATGTACATTGGTTAGTAACAGAACAGTCATAGCCATGGAGTATTTATTGAGGTATATTATGTGCAAAACACTGTGTTAGATGCTAGAGAAGTTATTGAAAAATAAAATATAATGCTGCTTTCCAGAATTAGAATCCCTTATAACTATCATGCCAATTACACAGAGGGAGGATTTCTGTCTGTTTTGTTCACTGATGTTTCCCAACCCCCTAGAATAAATAGTGCCTGACACATAGTAGGCCCTCAATAAAGATTTAATGGATGAAAGAATGCCTTCTGCTTAGTAACAGTTATAGCTTTCTCAATGATGTGTCCTGTTTTATATTATGCCATCAGCAATGCATTGCTTTGGATTGCCAAATCAGACATCCTCATTTAAAAGGTAACCACCGCTGGAAAAAAGTGAGGGAGTTATTTTCAATCTTAGCTTAACCAAATAGAAACAAATTAAGTTCTTGTTTAAAGTTGCTTTTCAAAAGTTCTTGTTTGTTAGAAGCCTAAATGGTACCTGAGACCAGGGGAAGCTGGTTGTTTTTGAGCTCAAACACTTCCTGCAGGAAGTGTGATTGAATGTAAAGTCTGGTCCATCAGTGGCTGCTGAAAATATGTGTTGAGCTGTTGATTGTTTTACCTCAGTTCAGAGCATTAAGTAGAAAATGTTTTCCTGATTGGAAGTCATTTCTATTCTTTCTGGGTGGTTTGTTAGAGACTTCATCACAAGGGTAGCATTTGTCTCCTCTTTCTTTAAATCATCTGGGAGGTTGCTGGAGCCCTCAGCAAATCACTTCAAAGATAGGCTCTGTCATTGGAATAATTCCTGAAAGGCCCATCGCAGGTAGCTCTGTAGGTATTTTTGACGGAAAAGTGGAACAGTATCTTGGTTTCCTAGGACGCTTTTGGCTCTAAAGAGAGATGACCAGTGAGGCTCTAAAGAGAGATGACCAGTGAATTACAAAATATAATTATATTCCAAGACTCAAAATCTAAGGAAATAAAATTTAGCTGCAATTGAGAGTAGTTAAAGAGAGGGAAAAAATAACAAATGTAGAAAACTTGTAGCCTGTAAGTCTTATCTTTAAATGTGCTATCTGTTAGTATTCCTGTTTAGTGTTATTAGGACTTGTATTTTAGGGATAATCAATTTTGTATTTTAATTCATAGAAAAGAATATGCTCCCTAGTTCAACAAAGACAAACAAAGACATCGCCATTTCACAGCGGCGATTTTCTGGAGGAGAATAAAGGGGAAGGTAGTTAGGAGAATCGGGCAACTATGGGGCTGAAGAGGGAAGACGGAGGGCACAAGCGGGGAGAGGGCAGAAAGTAGGACCCTGGGGCGCCCCAAGAAGAGAAGAGAACAGGCTTAGCTCAGCATCTTCTTGCAAGTACCTGCCATAGAAACTGCCAGATCTTTGCCAGCTTTCTTGTTGCCCTTCATGACAGAAGGGGTCTGTGTTTTTGGTGAGCAGGGAGGACATGAAGAGAAAAGAAATTATAATTTGGGGATTCCACTGGAGTGGTTGGGGTTGCCTACATGGCTGGGGAGTGCAGTGGTTCTATTCCTGCATTCCTAGGTATCTTTTTTTTCCTGACTATCTCTCTTGCTGCTTCTGCCTGCCACGGGTGTGGCTGTTGCATACATTAGGATGTCTACCCAGGAGGGCTATGCATCACCTTACAATCCTGAAGAGAATGGCTTGCAGTTAAGCTTTCCTTGGGGGCTTTGCAGATTTAGCAATTCACCCGCCTGGAAAGTGTGACTGTATTAATATTGATGCCCCTGGGAGAAGGGTTATTGTAAAAATGGAATTGTGGGAAAGTCACTTTCACTGCTCAGCCCATCTGAATCCATGCACTAGAGGATGCATAAGTAGTTTTATTTTTTAGCATTGTTTCTTTGTGAGCAAAAGAAAGTTATGTTCCCTGAAGTGAGATCTTGATTTTTCAAAGCAGAATCAATATGTTGCTTCCCGTCAGAGGAGACAGAAGATGCTACAATTGGTCTGACTCTGCTAATCACCAGCTCAGTGGATTCACCTTTATCTCTCATCCTGTCTTGGTGAGGAAAGATGGTTGTGAGAAGAAAGCCCAACATTGTCTTTCACTAGCTAACCCCTCATCTTTCTTTTCTTCATTAAACCACAAAGACCTCGACTTCTCAGCCCCTTGATAAGGGCTTTATATTGCCTACTGTGAACTCTGAGAGGTGAGGCTTGTTACCCCATCTGATGACACGGGAACTCTTGACTTCCAGAGCTGGTGAATAGGGAAGCTAGGATTTGAACCTGGAATTTTCTTATTCAAGAGTCTGCACATTTAGCAAGTAATCTTTTCTTGCCTATTGGCTAATTTTTAATTATGAATTGATTAATCTAACTAAAATTTCTGCTTCTATACTAAACAAAGCAGCAGTTAGGATATAGCTGTAAAGGTTTATTATCTTTGTAGACAGTCTACAGTGGAATATATTCTTTGAGATGGGAGAGCAAACAGGGATGAGAGTCTAGATGTCAGAGGGATGATTATAAAGTGTTTCTCTGAGAAGACTTGTCTGTCATTCCCTAGGAAGTTGACTGCTCTGTAAGCCTGGTGGACTCCATGTGACCATGTAGTAGATTTGGTATTCAAAATGGAAGATACTGTTCTTTCTCATTAGAAACTCAGGTGTTTCGGAGTCATACTTGTGAGTACAGCATCATCCTACATTCTACCATGCCTCGCTCTGTCTCAGGAGCAGCTTTAGGTGGTGGAAGGAGCATGGCCTTGGAGCAGAATTTCCTATGTCCTACAGTGGGACCAACCCTGGGCAAGCGCAGGAGCCGACTGCCTCATTGACGAAGCTTCACTTCTTGGGTGTGAATCTCAAGCAGGATTTGACCAGCTTTGTACCTCAGCTTCCTCATCTGTAAAATGGGGATAATACTAACTGTTATATATAAACCCATGGGGATTTATATATAATAGGTGATAGGTGAGTGTATTTGTAAGCATGCCTCCCCCATAATTAGCTCTATATAAGGGTTCCCCTTTTCTCTTAACGCTGGTAAAACAAGCGTGATAATGCCTTCCTCATGGGCAGGGTTGAGATTAATTGGTATACCTATGACACTGGTTTTAAACTAAGGCCAGTTTTGTCCTTAGGGGATCTTTGGCCATGTCTGAAAACATTTTTGATTGTTAAAATTGGAGTGAGGTAGTGCCAGTGTTATCTAGTAGGAGGAAGCCAGGGATGCTACTAAATATCTTTCAATGGATAGTGTAGACCCCAAAGCAAAGAGCAGTTCAGTCTAAATGCCAATAGTGCCAATTAGCACCTTGCCTTATGGAATTCTTGTGGCTCAGTACCAGGTATGCTGTAGGTGTGCATAATACCAGGTATGTTGCATATACCATCCTCTTCAATCTATAATGAATGGTGCTTTTCATATCCCATCCTCTTCAATCTATACCATTGACTGTCATCTTTCTTCATCCATGTGCATTATTGTCAACACGTCTCCTGATGCCCCGTCCTTTGCTCTTCTTCCTTTGGGAATTCACCAGCTGTTGGGCTTTGTGGGGTTGTTGAAATAATAAGGCATCTTATTAAGTGACTTTTTTTAGTGGCCTTACTTTAGGGCTGTCTTTAGAGCTGTGGGAGGAGATGGATGAGAGCAAGCTCTGGTTCGGGGCTCAGAGTACCGGAGCTTACAGTCATTCAACAATCATCATGGCCATTGCTAAAATTCTGAATTCACCCGGGCATAGCCTTTTCAGGGCATGAGTTCCTGAGGGTTTGAGTGAAATATCTGAAAACAAAACAAAACAAAACAAAACAAAACAAAACAAAACAAAACAGAATCCTTGGCCAATGATAAGGGAAGGGTGCTCTTTGCTTCTTTTCTCTCCTTCATGGAGATCCCAGCAGTTGGGAATAATTGGTGTAACGGGTGGGAGGAAGGCGATAATAGACATGAGGGGGATTATTTTAGAAACTAAGTGTGAAATCTACCTGGGAAAACTTCCATAGCTATGAGTCAATTTATTGTTTAGAATTACATAATTTATCTGAATTGTTATGACAACAGTTTTGGCTCCATAAAAACATCCCCTAAAGCCTGAGAGTTAGGAGGTACACACATTCTATGTTGATAAATGAAAACAGAAATAATCTTGAGCACTGTGGGGTTATCGAAAAACTTCTCGGTGGATGTCTCAATAATTAGATGTGCGTTCAGAGGAGGCGTCACTGGAATAAAATATTCCAGCATTAATCACCAAACTTTCAAATGATGGCTTGCATTTATATGAAATGTAGTAAAATCTTAATTTTTATTTTGATGTTTGACCATTTTTTTTTATTTTCTCAAACTCCTTAACTGTCTCTCCTATTTAGGAAATGCCACATTCATGTCATAGATGGTTTATGGTATTGGAATAAAAAATGTAGGCAAGAAGGAATTTTTTCTAAAAGTAATCCAGTATTTTCTTTTCAGGATTATAGGGCGTTATTTAATATGAATACAATGTGCCTGTAACCTCATGGCACCCGCATTATATTTAAAAATGTGCATTTGATAAAGCCTTGGATATGAACCATGAGTCACGACAATTTTTCAAAGCCATTGTGCAGAGTCTTATGACAACAATAAATACCTAAGTATCAGATTAATAATTGGATTCTGACAAGTTTGCAATTGTGGCCACACATCATCAAAACTGTTTATTCAGCATCTCTCAGGGGAAAAAACATAAGAGGATGCTTTTGTGTGAGATGTTTTTAAGTAAAAAGAAAAAAAAAAACAACAAAAAAACAATAAAAACAAAAGCAGAAAACAAGTGGAGAGAAAGTGCTGAAAAGTCCAGTTCTGAGTCTTTTGTTGATAAGTTTATGTTAATCTCATTCAGGGTGCAGGAAGTGAGGGTGTCTTGCATTGTATAGGCAGTCAGACCTATGATGAAATTTTGGTTCTGCCTCTTAATGCCTCTATGACCTTGGGCACTTTATTTAATCTCTGGTTTTAAAACTCTTTTCATATATAAAATGGAGTAATAACACCCCCTGTAGGGATTTGTAATGATGGAGTGAGAAAATGCATACAGACATCCTTGTAACTGGATGTCTTGTGGATTTGCAATGATGGAGTGAGAAAATGTATACAGACATCCTTGTAACAAGTAACTGGAGCATAGTGGTGGTGCTTGAGAAATTGTACAAATAGTGTTTCTGGGGAAGACAATAGGTGATTTATGCAATATTTACAAACATGACATTTTGAAATTATAATCTTATTTAATTTTTAGGAATTTTTGGAATGGAGAGAGGTTGAAAGAAATTGGAATTATGACAAATGTTTAGTCACATCTGGTTAAGGTGAATATAGATACAATACTGTATTGTAGAAACCAAAGCCGTCCCGAGGAAACATGTAGGATGTGATAGTCAGACCTTCTGGTACTGTGGTCAACTGATCAGAGTCACCGTACAGGCAGGTGGAACTTTGTTAGGCCTCTCAAAATGCTGATAGATAGAAATGACTCTAACCAGGAGATAATTTGCCCAAATATATGACCGTTACCCTTTTCTCTCTTTAATTCAAATCTAAAGATGAAGAAGGAAAATCCTATAGGCCATTTCAAATTTTTTGTTTATATTGGTCTTCAATACAAACTGAAAGTCAACCATTTCCAGGTCCTCTGTCACTTATTAGCTGTGTGATTTGGGGAAAGGTACTTGATCTTTGTCAGTCTTAATTTTTTATCTATAAAATGGTCCTAATCAGAGTACCTGCCCTACAAGCAATCATGAAGATTAATGGAGATAACACATAAGAAGTCCTTTGTCACTGTTAGCTCTTGCTGTTATTATTACTTTTCTTCCAGAGTTCTTTTCCATTTGCTCTGGCTCTTCCAGTGAAGTTTTCCCTGGGAGAAGTGTCTAAATGGCAGGTGAGTTTGTGAGTCTCTGTCAACTGCTGCTGTAACATCTTATATTGAGAAATTCTGACAGTCGTAGTGATGACCTTGGAGTATGGTGAAAACAAAAGCCTCAAACTGACAGGAGAAGAGGCATCTGCAATTAAGCACCTTGTCTTTGAACTCTTGATTGCATCTATCTATCTGTATATGTATACGTGAATAAAGTATAATTAGGTTATATATTTCTGGTGATTTTTTTTTTAACCCTTCTATGTTGTTCTCTATGGCCGCCTTTGCTGTAGTTCTTTCTGGAACAAAACTTTGTTGTGACATTTTCTAAGGAATTTAAAAAATACATGTATTTTAACTTTTGCTTTACATTTTAAAAAAGTCTCACAATGGAAATATTCACTATGATTTAGAGCAGAATAAAAACTTCAGGAATTATAGATGCTTTCATCCTGGGATAACATTTGCTCTTTGCTGGGAACGAATGTCAGCCATAAAAAATAGACGGGAGCTGCTTATTTAGTGTTTTCATTTGTTGTAGCAAATCTATCCGTCAGGCGAATTTGACAACAAGATGAGCATCCTCGGTTTGATTCATACAGGAAGAACAGGAGAAGCTCTGTAGAGATTGAACTTCAGCCTGGTGTATGAGGGAAATACAGGTTAATAAGGAAATCTAAATAAACCATACAGCCAGAAAACTTACAGGAGAAAAGGGACTGACACTTTAGCCTCCAGCCACTTCATAGTGACATGGATTTTAGAAGCTCTCCAGTTTTAAATTTGTACTACTAAGGGGTTCCTCTTCCAACCTGGATTTTTAGATTACAAATTACTTTTATGTTACTCTGAAAGCTGAGTTCTTCTTAGAGTTTCTTACATGCGAAGACTAGTATGGAAGATATTTATTAATTTGTTCAAGAGAACTTCTTGAATATCTACTATGTTCTAAGTAAATGTTTGAGACTGGGAGAGGAATGAAGACACATGTAGTGCTTGCCCAAAGGGGTGAGGGATGGGAAATAGATAACACATGTATAAACAAGTAGATGCAAAGAAATAACGGAGACCCTGCAGAACTAATAGCTTGTGGGGCAAAGAAAAGCAAAGACGAGGGAGTTGTCATTTCCACTTCTGGGTAAGCATTGGTCTATATCAGAAAAGGCTTGGCCTGGTGCAGTGGCTCACACTTGTAATCCCAGCTCTCAGGGAGGCAGAGGTGAGGGGATAGCTTGAGCCCAGGAATTCTTGAGAATAGCAAGGCCCTGTTCTCCACAAAATGAAAAAAAATAAAAATAAAAAAGAAAAGAAAAGAAAAGACTTCAGAGAAGATGAAGCTCAGATGAAGCTTAAAACATCAACAGGTACTTGTCAGAGTAAAATGAGATAGGCATTCCAGGAAAAAAGCAACCCTGGAGTAAAGGCATAGGTGTGTGTAATCCATGAACCAAATATTACTAGGCATCTGACTTCCTTTGGGCACTTTGATCATGCACACCTGCTATAAAAGGGGGAGAAATGCCAGATATAGGTGATGGGGAGGAAGGCAGCAAACCACATTGCCATGTATGTACCTATGCAACAATCCTGCATGTTCTTCACGTGTACCCCAAAACCTAAAATGCAATTATATATATATATATATATATGAAAGAAATCATGTGAGCTTGAGATGTCCTGAATTTTAAAATATTCTATAAAAAGATAAGGACTGGTTTTTCTTGCCTTGCATGGTAAATCTTATTTAGCCTTTTTCAAAATGTCTTTGATTGGAAACCACTCCATCAATTTCATGATATAGCATCCTGGGGTGGGGGTGGGATGTGGGACTATGACATTTATTAATTGTAAATCAATAGTAAGATGTATGCATACAGATTTCAGATATATTAACATGTGATCAGATATCTATGTTATAGAAGTGAGGAAGTGCAGTATTTTGAGCCCCTCAAACCACTTACCTCAAGTAAGATGCTACCCTGGAAGTTTGGTCAGTGGAGCTGGTTGTGAGTTTACTGAGTCATTCAAATAACAGGGCCCATTTCTTACCAGCATCCCTGGCTTTATACCTTACTAGGTGTAACTGATGTCTACATCTTATCTCAGAACTTGAGGATCACCGACAACTCCAGGTCTGCCTTTACTGAGCATATGCTTTGTGAGACTCCAGGAAGGCACATTTCCTTCATTGCTAATTTTCTCTGCCATATTTTATAGATGAAAACTTGGAAATGTCAAGCAATTTTTTGAAGCCTACACAGCTAGGAAGTAGAAGGCCTACAATTTGACTCCAGGCTGGGAAACTGGTGTTCTTTCTGTTAGCTAATGCTTACTCTCCAGTTTTGCCTCTACCTACTCTGATGGTGTGTCCTGAATAAGGCTCCAATTCTACAATTTAATATCTCATTTGGATATTTTTTTCTTCTTTTTTTAGTGTTTAATTTTTGTAGGTACATAGTAGTTGATATACTTATGGGGTACATGAGATGTTTCAATATAGGCATTATAATCACATCATGGAGAATGGGATTCTCCAAAAAGGGAAGCATTTATCCTTTTGTTATGAACAGTCCAGTTGCATTTGTTTAGTTATTTTAAAATGTACAGTTAAGTTATTATTGACTATAGTTTCTCTGTTGTGCTATCCAATAGCAGGTCTTATTTCATTCTTTCTAAGTACTATTTTGCGTACGTATTAATTATCTCCACCTTGCCCCTAGCCCCCCACTACCCTTCCCAGGCTCTGGCAATTATCCTTCTATTCTTTATGTTCGTGACTTCAATTGTTTTGATTTTTAGATTCTACAAATAAATGAGAACATGCTATGTCAATAACTCACTTGTACTTAGCAATGAAGATAAGTTGAAGATGGGCAACTTTTTCAAAAAGAACACTTTCACCAGCAGCAAACTAGTGAAACAAACCTGGCAAAGATGAGATTCACAAAGTTCCTTTATTTCAGTGCTTTAATTAGGTGCAATTCCAAATACTACAAGGCACATTGTGTTAAAATTGAATTACAGACAACCATAAAGGCAAAAAACTCCTGTGTTTGCATTTGTATTTTGGTCAAGCAGAGCTAAGAAACTGATAATGATTAAATAATATCTGGAAAAATGTTAACTTCCAATAAGCTGACAGTTGCCATTCTGACTTTGCATGCAAAATCATATGTATTTTCCCTCACTACCTTGCTCTCTCACTCTCTCTACCTCTCACTGGCAAGTGGTTGGTGTCCAATCTAAAGGGTATGTGGGGCTCAGCTTCCTACATCATTTGCACTGGTGGAATCTACAATTTTAGTTTTGTTTACTCTTTTCCATGGATCCTTTCTCTGTAGGGTCAGGAATCTGCTTGCCTACTGAGCTGAGCTTGGGCTTTCACTCTGGATTCACAGGCAGAATCACTGTAGAGACCTGGCCAGCTGAAGGCTGTTCCCATTTCTCCATGCCAACAGGGATAGTGGAAATGGTCATTGGCATCCAGGGGTGAGGAGGGCATGAAATCTGACCAATCACTGAGTGCCGTGAGGACAGTCGGTCCTCCTTGTCTGTAATCCCTGCATCTCCACCCTCACAGCTACTGTGTCCAAACCCTCCTCTCCATCCCACAAGCCTCTGCCTGTGTTAGGTCTTCATTACATCTTGCCGGGGCTATGGTGACTGCCACGGGGTGGTGGTTCTTTCAGCTCTGCCTCCACTTTGATCCTGTTACTTCCTGCTTAAAGTCTCTAGAGACTCTCCACTGCTTGTAGGCCAAACTTCCAACAAAGCCAATAAGGCCCTGTATGATCTGGCACATGACGGTCTTTTCAGTCATTGTCCCGGAAACTGTTCCTGGGGACCTCCTACTCTGGAGTGGTCAGAGTACTTAGAATTTCCCTAACCTGCTGGCTGTGCTACACAGTCATGCCTTTCTCTTTTTCCCTTTCCATACACTTCGGCGAACATCATGGATTTTTCAACATAAATCTCAAACCTTACCTATTATAAGAAGTTTCTCCTGATCCCGTCAGGGAAACTGAACACTGCCTGCTCTTGGCTCAGAAGTATGGGTTTTGTTATCATAACATATAGAAGAAAGACAATTCTATGGGACTGATTGTATCCCTCCAAATGCATATATGAAAGCCCTAATACCCAGTGTGATGGTATTCAGAGGTGGGGCCTTTGGGAGGTAAGCATATAATGAAGATGGAGTTTTCATGATGGGATGAGTGACCTTACAAAGGAGACATAAGAGAGATGATCCCTGTCTCAACCACTGGGGACACAGCAAGAAGACAACTGTTGGTGAACCAGAAAGTGAATCTCCTCCAGGAACATCACCAGCTGGCATCTTGATATTGAACTTCCCAGTCTCCAGAACTGTGAGAGGCAAATGTTAGCAAACCTTTGCTGCTCAAGCTGCCCTGGCTATGGTGTTAATTATAGCATCCTGAGATTACTGAGATAGGATTTAAAATATCTCAGAAAGAACTTTGAGTATAGTGAGAGGTGCATGAGTAAACTGGAATAAAATAGATCAGAATCTAAATGCATTTATGAAGAAATTTTATTGCCAACAAAATTATAATCCTGGAAAATACAAAACAAAATGAAATCATCTCCCTACCCCAATTAAAAACCCCTTTGCCTTTTTGATTTTTAGGATACTACATTTGGTGCAGCAAGAAGAAGGATGGGGAAGTGGTCCAGCTCCCAGGGAAGACATACCTCCTAAACACTCTTCAGATATGACAAGAAGAATGGCAGGAGGTGGACAGACGTATTCCTACCACAAGACAGAATCAAGCCTAGTCAAGGAGCTGCCCTGCCCTGTGAGTCAGTTGGGTCTCATAACTGGGTCAGTAACTTCTGTGTGTTCTCCGTTCTCTTATGTTCAGACTAGGAATTTTTATTGTCAATTTCCTGACCCTGATCCATCATTGCTTATTAAGCGTGCATATATCTGTGGAGGGAAAGTAACTCTGCACTGGATCATTAAGAAGCCATGCAGCATCTGGAGAGCCTGCACCTGGGCTGGATACAGGGCCTGCCCGAGTCTTTGCATTGTCTCCAGCAGGAGAGAGTGGGTGTGCTTCAAGGTGATCAGAAGGTTGGACATGAGGGATATAGCACCTGAAGCTCATCAAGCCCCTCTTCTTTTTTTTCCTGGTCATCCGGTAAGACATTTCCCAGCCCCTGTCAACAAATACCTGTTGAAGTTAGGTGGAACTTTGGGGTCAAACTCTGGCCTCTGGAATGTGGGCGGGAGTGGCTGGCCTTCCAGAGCTGGCCCTAAAACTCTTTCTTAAAGGGCCTCCACATTTTTTTCTATCCCCATTTTCCAAATGGATTTCGATACCCAGGGTCACTTTGAGAACTAGCATAATGAATCGTAGACACCCCCAGCTTAGGACTGTGAGCAATGAACTTCGGTTATATTTGACCTCTGAGATTTGTTTTTGTTGTTATAGTAATTAGCCTACCCTGACAACTGTGTCTAACTTCTATTTATAACCTTAGCACTTAGCAGTCCTGGAACATAAGAGGTGCTCAGCATATACTCTTTGAATTAATGAATAAAGTTATCTACTGAATTTGAGATAAGAAGAATTTAATGCTTGTCTGTTACATCACACAAGCTAAGCAAAGTACTCTAGGGAAATAAGGACGATATTGTTTTAGCCCTCAAATTGTTAAAAACTTTTTTAAAAGTTATATTTCACTTTGTTCCTTTACAGTTTCAAAGCATCTTACATTAAAAGCAAATGTAATAGAGTGAGATTCAATATCAGTAAGAATCAAGAATCAGGATCGGGGAAACAGAAGTTTTAAATGGGCAGCCAAGATCAAGAAGAAAACATGAGACTACCACTCCACCTGCTTCCTGGAGGCAGGCATCTTAGCCTTCTGGAAGCCAGTGTGGAATATACACATGGTTGAAAATCTTTTCTTTATCATCAGAGAGGGAAACCCAAGAGAGGAAAACTATGCATACTGTGATGCATCAGCAGCCCTTTTTTTCAATGCCAAAAACTCCCTTTGAACATGAAACCCTACCGTTCCACTATCCACTAACAATTTAAGTCATATATTAGAATTGGAAAGGACATTAGCATTCAGTTTTTTTTCTAAGTTGAAGTTTTATTTAAAATGTAACAAAAATGGCCTTTAAAATGTAAGTGAAATACTGTAAGTTGAGGTGCACTTGAATCTAATGCAAAATTGTAAGCTAATTATCCTACAGTGTGTACCTTAAGGGAAAGAAAAAGTGACTTTTCATCAATACCTCCCCAGTGCCTAGTACATAGTAAGCACTCAATAAATATATGTTGGATGAACATTGTAGCTACCATCAGGTTAAATTTCGATTGAATTAGACTTGGTTACTTTTTATAGATTGGACTTTATTAAAGTTCCTTTCAATAGGCCTTATGTAATAGACCACATTGATTTTAATAAAATGTGCATCGATTAAGGCAAAAATGTCAGTTTTCTGCCCTGAACACAATCTCCCACAGTCATTAAATAACATTATAATTTTATTAAATCAATTCTATTCATTCACTTTAATTAAGAATAGCTTACTATTTGATCTTTTTCTATTTTGAAGGGCACTCTATCAAGACTTAGTGAAGAGGTAATCACTTTACTCCAATTCATTCTTTGGAGCCTTAAAAAAAAAAACCTACACACACACACACACACACACACACACAAGACCATGCAATTATGTTGTTATGAAGGTCATACCCAAAGGCAAAGTAGAATATATCAATCAGATCACTTTAATTTTGATTTGGGGATGAAAAGGACAAGTTTTGAAAAGTTGCTATTTTTAAGCCAAATTTTTTTGTCTAGAGCCAGATTCTGAAGGCAAAGTTACAAAGCAGACTAGGTTGGTCCTTGAAACTCCTTCTCTTCCAGCAGTTTAAATCCCCTTTATTCACTTCTTTTTGCTTTTCACTAGTATTAAATTCAGTTTTTTCACATGAGAGGATATAGGTAAACAAGCATCCCTCAAGATGCTAATGACACATAAAGTTTCATGTGACCCTTCATCCAAACGTTTTTGTAGTTTAATAGGAGAAAATACCTGGTTCTCTAACAGTGATCCAATTCCTAACTCTAGACCAGATAAGGCTGCCTGACCCACAGGCACTGCACACCTGAGACTGGTTAAAACAAAAAGCCTAGGGAGCGTGAGGCTATGACAGGCGGACCAGTGGGACTGAGCCCTGCCTCTTGTCAGTGCTGTGTATCTGATAGCAGCAAGTGCTGTGCTCGCAGGCCTGTCTCAAAGAGTAATGATACAAAACATGTTGCAACTAATTGATATGTGTTGGCTGGGTCCCCACCCAAATCTCATTTTGAATTATAATCCCCATAATCCACATGTATCTAGGGAGATATCTGGCAGGAGGTGATTAGATCATGGAGGCGGTTTCCCCCATGCTGTCCTCATAATAGTGAGTGAGTTCTCACTGGATCTGTTGATTTTATAAACATCTGGCATTTCCCCTGCTTGCACTTCTCTCTCCTGCCACCATGTGAAGACGGTCCTTCCTTCTCCTTCTTCTGCCACAATTGTAAGTTTCCTGAGGCCTCACCAGCCATGTGGAACTCTGAATCAATTCATCCTTTTTCCTGTATAAATTACCCAGTCTCTGGTATTTTTTATGGCAGTGTGAAAATGGAATAATACACTAATTAACTAATTTTGATGAACTGTTTACTTTTGTAAATACTCCATTATAAAATAGGTGACCTTGTGAAATACAGAAAGGAGAAAGAGATATGTATAAATCATACAGATACAATGAACTTAGTTTCAGTCCCATCCAGTTATCTTATTTCACATGCAAACTGATCCTTACTTTATTTAATTTTAATTTTTAATTTTTGAGACAGAGTCTCTCTCTGCCACCCAGGGTGGAGTGCAATGGCATGATCTTGGCTCACTGCAACCTCTGCCTCCCTGGTTCAAGAAATTTTCCTGTCTCAGCCTCAAGAGTAGCGGAGATTACAGGCACCCACCACCATGGCTGGCTAATTTTTTGTATCTTCAGTAGAGACGAATTTTCCCCATGTTGACCATGCTGGTCTCAAACTCCTGACCTCAGGTGATCTACCCGCCTCGGCCTCCCAAAATGTTGGGATTACAGGCGTGAGGCACTGTGCCCAGCCTGATCCTTACTTTAAAATGAAAAGATAATGAATGTGCCAGTGAATCCCAGTACATTCCTGGGTTTCAGAGCGTGTGATCATGACTAGGGTAAAAAACAAAACAAAATTGAATAACTGTATTTGACCTTGAACAAAAAATCTAATAAACGACTACCAGTCCATTTCTTTGCTCCCTCCCTCCCCTCATTTTGGTTTTCCTATGCTGTCCATTGAGTTTTCTGATTCCTCCTCCCACCTACACTAGAAACATTTTGAGAACAAGGCTTGTATTTTATCTCTGTTCCATTAGTGCCTATCATAGTGTCTGATTCACGGTAAGTATTCAATCTATACACATTGAATTGATGAATGAATGAATATGCCGCTTTATGAAAATTCACGCATTTTACCCTTGTACATCTATAAAGTGAAAAAATCCCTAGAAGTCAATGTAATAGAACAAAAATTTATTTAGGATTAACCTCTCTTAAAAAAAGTCTTAAATGACTTAGGTGCAGTTTTTGTAAGGATAAAATAAGGCCTTTTACCTCATCCTAGTCATTTCGTAATTGTTTATTAAAGGCTTATTAGACAGACAGCATTGAGCTAGGCAATATGGAAAATTGTTGAAAATGCACTTTAACATTCCTGACCACAAGTGGTTTGTACTCTGAATGGGGAAAAAAAGCAGATATTAATAATAATCTGTAAAAGTGCCATTTGCAGCAACATGGGTGAACCTGGTGGGCATTATGCTGAGCAAAATAAACCAGGCACAGAAGGACAAACACTGCATGATCTCATTTATATGTGGAATCCAAAGAAGTGGAACAGAGAACAGAGAGTAGAGCAGTGGTTACCAGAGACTAGGGAGGGGTAGGGAGGATAGGAGGATGGGGAGAAGTTGGTCAATGGGTATATGGGGCCCTAAGACAATCCCACAGGCATGAGTTTGAAGACCCCAGTGACACCTGACAGACCATATGTGGGGACTAGAGTGTCAGCCTAACCACACATTAGATTAATCTGGTTCAACTTTTTTTTTTTGAGATGGAATTTCACACCATAGCCCAGGCTTGAGTGCAGTGGTGTGAGCTCTGCTCACTGCAACCTCCACCTCCGGGTTCAAGGAACTCCTCCATGTTGGCCAGGCTGGTCTTAAACTTCCGGCCTCAAGTGATCTGCCTGCCTCAGCCTCCCAAAGCGCTAGGATTACAGGCGTGCGCCACCATGCCTGGCCTGACTCAACTTTTATGAAACATTGTTGTGAGTTGTTTTCCAGTTTCTGTGGACCCCCAGTTTGAAGGTCATATAATCTGAGCATGCCCAGATGAACCAAGGGCTCAGACTGAGGATTGAGGACTGTAATAAAGAAGTGGACACTGCCCGGCAGGATCCAGTCAGATGGTGCCTCCGGCACCACCTCATTGTAAGACCCCATCAGATCACACCTTATTAACCAATGTTTATGAAACTCAACCCAAACCCCAGCTCAGGGAAACAGATTTGAGCCTTTCCTCCTGTCTCCTTGCTAGTCAACTAGTAATAAATCTTTTCTTTTCTCAAAAGTCAGTGCCATGGTATTGACTTCTGTGAACATTGGACAGTGAGCCCACTGATTGCTTGGTAACATCAGGAGCATTCCAAAGAGGAGATAGGGGACCAGGGCTCATGGGGGACAAGTCCAGGTAAAGGATAACTGCTAGAAGGCACTGCCTGCCCCAGCCAGCCCCAGGAACTCTAGGAGGATGTAGAAATGCTTAAGGAAGGTGGCACTACAAAGTGTGGGGTCCCTGCAGAGCCAGGTCTGGGACAGGGACCCTGCCCTTACTTGGATCTAAGAGTGGTGCTAGACCTGGGCTTGATCTCATGTCTGCCGTGGAGCCCAGGTAAGTCTCTGCCTCTCTGGGCCTTATTTTCCTCTTCTCTAAGATAAAGATAATGACCTCTCAGGGTTTTTGTGAAGAGTGAATAAGATATTTATTGAAGCATTGCACTGGAGAAAGCCCAGTGAATGAGGCACATAAAATTTGCTTTTGTAAAATTAATAATTTGTCCAGGAAAATCCTGTATGCTATAAACCCAGAACTATGTAGAGCAGATAATGTGCTCTCAATAAATAAATGCAACATTGCCTCACATTGGCCCATAGCAAGATCTTCACTCCAGGGCATGTTCCAAGCCCGCCTAGTTTCTCTTTGATGCTTCAGTGTGAGGCCATAGCTTCTTTTGTGCTTTACGGGATGGGAGCAAAAGAATATAGTCCAGGCGAGAAGGGATTCTGCTTGTCTGGCTTAATCCAATAACTACTTTGAGAGCATCTAGATGAGGGGAACAAAAAGACTACAAGGCTCTCAGGCAATCCTTCTTAAATGTGTCTTTTTTCCAGCTGAGACTTTGGTAATGATCAGGTAGCAGTGAGTTCAAGGTTTTAGTTACTGGTGAGTGCTGTTCCTTGCAATTGCTAGATAAATGAAGATATTCCTGCTGGAACAGTGTCAGGAGACTGGGGGAGTAAAACCGCAGTATGAGCACGTACTCTATAACAATACATATAGTAGCTTTGTGTTCAATGAGCAATCCTCCTGGTGCTTTTACAATAAATTCTACTGATCTTAACTTATCTACTTGATGAGTTATTTTTCCACAATGTAACCATTTCTAAAGGCAATACACAATTTCATTATTCTTTCTAACCTGTTTTCCAGCTTTCCAATAATTTTAGAAACTGAAACATATATTTTAAAAATAGCTTTCCAGCTATGCTTCTAAAAATCTGTGTGAATGCCAGTGATACCGGTTTTCTTTTGAACAAGTGCCTGCCATATATCCATGTGTGATGGAACACAATAATTAAAGAATAACTGAATCATAATGGAGGGTTTGCTTTATTTTCTGCTCAGCAGGAATTTTGTCTGAAATTCACTTCCTTTCATGTTTAAATGAATACATCACATGAATTTTAGTTGAATAACTAAGGAGGAAACTAATTATATTTGCTGCAGCTACTTTTTCCCTTATCCCACAATAAAGCATTGTCTCCATGTAGAGAGAGTAATTGACATTTGTAGAATAAGTTTAAGTAGAGATGCTGCCTGATGTGTGATCAACACGCCAGTAAGAGTATAAGTGCTATGGTTTGAATATTTGTGCCCTCCAAAGCTCATGCTGAAACTTAATCCCCAGTGTGGCGGTATCAAGAGGTGGCATCTTTAAGAGGTGATTGGGTCATGAATAACAGTGGGAGTGGATCTGGTGGCTTTCTAAGAAGAGGAAGAGAGACCTGAGCTAGCATATTAGCATGCTCAGCTCCCTCTCCGTGACATGCCCTGCACCACCTCAGGACTCTGAGGAAGATCCCCATCGATGAGAAGCCCCTCACCAGATGTGGCCCCTGGACCTTGAGCTTCTTAGTCTCCATAACTTAATAAACAAATTCCTTTTCTTTATGAAGTATTCAGTTTTAGGTATTCTGATATAAGCAACAGAAAACAGACTATGAAAATGAGGCTGTTGTCCTGCAAGCTTTTTCTTTAACTCTTTGAAGACAGTGTTGAAGGCTGGTGATTGTTTGGGGCTGAATTGTGTTCCTCTAAAATTCATATGTGAAGACATAGGGAGAAGATGACCATCTGCAACACCAAGAATATTGACATGTTGATCTTGAACTTCTAACCTCCAGGACTGTGAGAAAATAAGCCTCTGTGTTGTAAGCCAGCCAGGCTGTGACACTTTGTTATGGCAGCCCAAGATGACTAATCAGTGCTTTACGGTTGTACAACACAGACTTGATAAACCCATTGAGAGATACAAATGTATCTGGGAATTTGACTTCTGTGATGTTTTGGCAGAATCACAAGAATCTGTTTCTTTCTGAGTATATTTTTGCAACAATAACAATAAAAGCAACAAGAACAATGGTAATCTCAATAGCACCCACAGGATCTACCACCTATTACACATGTACCAGACATTGTACTCTGGGATTTCCATCCATACCACAGGAATAGCATCCACACCATAAGAATATCACAAAGCCTCACAAAATATCAGTGGCACAGAACAATGCATGTTTATTTCTTTCTAATTCATTGCCTGAGTGGGCACTCTTGGCTGGGAGGTTTTCGTTCAAGAAGTGAGTCAAAGGACTGATATACTCCTTCATCCTTAGGGTTCTGCCCTCACAGAACCCACTGCATCCAATCATTGGGGTTTGGGGGTGGAGGAGAGAAGAAGAGGATTGTATTGCTTATAGGAGGGTTTCATGGTCCTGGTTCGGAAATGGAGTCATCACTGGACACCCACCTGCCACAGATCAGAACTAGAGACAAGGGAGACTGGAAAATGTAGTCTCTGGAGAGAGAGTGAGCAAACTGAAGAACAGCAAACCTGTTTTTGATACAACCCCTGCAAGTTTTACTTGTCTCTAGGTCTTATGCTATAATAATAACTTGTAAAAGATGAAGCTTAATATTCGCCTTTTACAAATGAAATGAAAATGAGGGTTAGAGAGAGCAAGTAATATGTCTTAGGCCATATTTCTGGTATGTGATGGATATAAAAGTAAAATTGAGACCCAAATGTCTCCCAAACCTGTGTTCTTTTTATTACACTAGCATCTAACAAAATCAATTTTATAGAATATTAATTCCAAGAGATTCTTTAAAAAAAGAAAAGTTTTGTGGTCAAATACAGTTAAAACACTTCACACATGACAGCCCCCTTCTTGGATATTCAACGTGGGCTTTGATATATTAAAGTATCTGAGAACCCAGACCCAGACCCACCTAGCTCCTCCATTGGACTTCCTGGGACTATGATAGGGTAACTAGCGAGTTGCTTTACAGTACAGCAGCGACTGACAGGCCCTTGTTCCAGCACCATGACTAGTGCCTGTTCTGGTTAATCATTCACAATGTCATTAGCTTCTAGAAGCCTCACTTCCTGAGCAACATGATTGGGGTGCTTTGAACCTTGCCCATATTATTGTCCAGATTAATCAAGCCATGGTAGACACCACCTGGGAATAATCCTGGCATCTGCCATCCAATCCAGTGGAGCCCCAGACCAGAGGCGCCTCAACCCTGGCAAGAGAGGAGGCTGCCTTGTTGGTTTCGCCAGTGACCCAGTGAGAAATGCCTGGTGTCCACATGACCACTCACATCTGTGACGGCTCCCCATTGCCTGTTGTTTCCCTAAAGCTCCCCTCACACAGCTATTTTTAGTACAAAGGCTTTATTACCAAAGGAAAGATGTTGGCTTTGAGCGATCCAAGAATAGACAACAGAGCAAGTGAGTGGGCAGTCAGGGAGGCCTGTTCGGGTGTCAGTTGGGCATCGTGAGCTCCACCAGCATGCCACAGAAGCACTTCTGGGATAGAACATGAAGAAGAGCAGTGCCTGGGGGATGGTTCGGGGTGAGGGATGCTGAGGCTTTGGGTCTCTCTTTTAAGCAATCCTGTTGAAGTTCATCTCCATGTAATGGGAAGAATTCATTAAAAGCCACCAAAAGCTGACTTATTACAGATATTTAAAGCATTAGGTTTATTAATAAAATGAGAGTTAACACTGACATATGACTTGCTCTATGCCAGGCACTTTCTAGCTGCATTCAACTCAGTTGAATATGACAAATATCATAATTATCTTCTTTTACAGGTGAAAAAACTGAGGTGGAGAAAGTTTATTTCAGACTTAATTATAAAGCCAGGGTTTGACCCCAGGCTACTGACCACAGACTCCACACTCTTAATTGCCAACAACCTCACTGTCCCCTGGCAAGTAAGATAAGGTTTGACCTGATATCTATGACATTCCAGTAAATGATTGTTACAGCTTAAGCAACAGTAAAAATATTTCACACACACACACACACACACATCTGTGTGTGTGTGTATATATATATATATATATATATATATATATATATGACATTTAAAAATTTTAAATGTTAGTCTTTTTGCTGCATTGGGCTATTGTGGTTGCCCAATTGTTATTGATTCCATAGAAACTGAGAGGGTTCAGTAGGAGAAAGAATATTGTCAGTTTTAAGAGAAAATCTTGACTGCTTAAGACAATATGTGACCTAATAGCTATTAATTCAATGCAGAAGTCACTAAAATAGGTTGATGTCAAAATATGGCTCAGACAACAAGCCTCAGTCGTGCTACCAAAGATTACACCAATAGAATCAACATTTTGGGGATTTTTAGGACAATAAATGATTTATGCTACGACTTGTAAAAATAGTTTCATGGTTCAGCTTATTTAGGGTGTGTAGGTGTGTGTGTGTGTGTGTGTATTAGTGGTATTTACTGTACCATTTGTTACATATTTTGAATATATCCGTAAGAGTGCCAAATCTCACAAAAGAAGCTCTGGGTGGTCCATGAATTGAGAATCATACTTTCACATCATCTGATGTTTTAGGTTGAATAGTGCTCTCCTGCTCCCAAACCACTCATATTCATCTGAAACCTCAAAGTGTTGGGAAATAGTCTTTGCAGATGTAATTAGTTAAGAAGACATCATACTGGGTGCAGGTGGGCTCTAAATCCAATGACTACTGTCTTTATAAGAAAAATTCAGAAACAAAGAAATGCAGACACACAGAAAGTAGAGTATTATGTGAAGATCGAGGCAGAAATTGGAGTTATGCTACCTTGAACCAAAGAATGCCAAGGATTGCTGGTGACCACTCATGAGAAGGTAGAAGAAGCAAGGATGGAATCTTACTAGTGCCTTTAGAGGTAGTAGGCCCTGCTGACAGCTTGATTTTGCACTTAGCTTCTGAAACTGTGAGGGAATACATTTTTATTTTAAGCTATCCATTTGTGATAATTTCCATGGTAGCCCTAGGAAACTAATCTGCCTGCCTCTTCACATCCTATTTATTCTTCAAGTCAAATTCAATTTCTGTCTCTTTTGGGAAGCCTTCTTCCTCCATGCATTTATGTATCCTTTTTCTCTAAATCCTGAGAGGGCTTATTGTCTTGACCATTCCTACTCTTCTTTCAAGATTAATGCAGGCATTGCTTTTCATGAATATTATCAAAACTTTACTAAGCATGGAGCTTTTGCTTTATGCTCTTGCAGCTCCCAGATTTTTACCTTTATTATTGTACTCATCAGGTTATTTCCATTGTTTGTTTACCTGTGAGTCATTTGAATATAGAGATTATGTCTTTCATTTGTGTCTAATGTCATAGATCCTCAAGTGTGTGCTTATTGAATGATATGCATGAAGAAGCCTGGGAGACAAGGAACTTTGCTCAATTGCATTTGACAGTTGTCTAGTGATTCCTACCTTAAATTCCTTTAGACTTTGCCTTTATCTTCTCAGAGCTTGTGGGCTTATGAGAAGTATATACTTAATGTAATAATAGATTATAACCCTAGGCCTTTTAATACCTGAAGCATCTTCAGAGAAGTTGAAAATGTATTAGAGATGCTTACAATATCCCTGTGATTTTCTGGCATATGAACACCTATCATTTTCATCTGCTTCCTTTAACATTTTTCCCTTGGAGTTCAGTTCTCTCATTAGTTTAAATGTAAAATCATTACTAAAATTGCATTAAATAATGTTTTAGAGAGTAACATTCATTGTTCCTTATTCCACTACACCTAAGCCTCGTGATTTTACTTTTATAATTTTTGTCAGCTCTCTTCATATTCATGCTTAATCTTTATAACTTTAATCACAGTGTAACTATAGTCTTGTTTTGTGTTTACAGTGGATTGTCTGTTGCTGTTTCCTACCCCTTTTCTGGCAGAAAATCCAATCCTCAATCTGTTTGGTCAGTCCACTCCTCTTTCACTCTCTGTCCCTGTGGCTCTGCTGGAATGACTCCAGCCCTAGCTATTGGTGTGGACATATAGCAAACACTTTCTGGAATTCTGAGCAAAGAAACAGACATGATTGGAATGGTTGGAATATGTTTGTCCTGATATTGGCTCTCAAATAAACAATCAATTCATTCCTACAACCTAGATTTAGTAACACACCTACAATGAGCACCTACAATGTAGGTTTGGCTTTGGGAATGCAAGTTGAACAAATGGAAAATTCATGTTCTCATGAAACTTACAATAATTGAGGTGTGGGGAAGAAAGAGACAAAAAAAAAACCTCTCAGTAAGTAGATATGTTATTTCAGATAGTAATTAAGTACTACGAATACAATAAAAATATGATGTGCTATGAAGAAAATAGAACATGGAGCGGTGGTATCTAGTGTGTGAGTGGGAAATGCTAATTTAGACTAGATGGTCAGGAAAGACATTTCTTGGGGGCCAATATTAAAGCTGAGACTATGATGAAATACTAATGATTAAAAGAACCAAGCAATCAAAGTTGGGGGAACAGCAAGAGTGAAGGACCTAACATGAGAAGAAAATGAGCATATTTGGGGAAAAGAAGATGGTGGGTAGTGGTAGAAGAGCAACTCAGTGAAGACTATGAGGTTTAACTCATGAAAGGACCTGTCAGGCTTTGTAAAGAGGGTGAATTTTATTCCAAGTGCAAAGCAATAGGGAGCAGCTGGGAAATTATAAGCAAGGGAATAATATGATTTAACTTATGATCAAAATAATTTTTATGTGACTGTTGGATTGGGAGAGGGCAAGCGTAGGAGCAGTGAGAGCAGGTAGGAGGTTATTGCAGTAGTGGAGATGGTCGATGGTGTTGGCTTAGAGGGAGTGGTGACAATAGAAGTGGTAAGGAGTAGATTCAGGATATAGTTTTTAATTAAAATTTATAGATGAATTGGCTATGGTGGGAGAGGAAAAGAGAGGGATCAATAAAATTAAAGCTTGAGAATATCCTTGGATGATGGTGATATTTTCTTAGATGGGAAAGAACAGAGGGAGGAACAAGTTGGGTGATGAGTGAGTCTAAGTTCAGTTATGAGCCTGTTATGTGTGAGATATCTATGAGACAGAGAATGAATAGCTTAATATATAACTCTAAATTTTTGGGGAGATTGGGACTGGGGCTAAAAATTTGTGAGTCATTGGTATACAGATATTATTTAAAGCCCTAAAACTGGATATGCTTACCTAAAGACAGTGTGTAGATAAAAGAAGAAATTTAAGAAAATAGTCTGAGAACCCTTTAGCAATTACAGTGAATTGAGATGGAGAAATCAGTGTCAAAGTATCAAGAACATATAATAATTATTAACATACAGGCACTTAAGAGATGCATCCCAAAATGTGTGACCCAAAACCTGACAGAATTAAAAGGAAAAATAGAAATTTCAACAATATCAGATATTTCAATACTATACTTTCAATAATGGATAGAACAATTAGAGAGAAGATAAACAGAGAAATGGAAGATTTGAAAAACATTATAAACCAACTAGACATAACAGCTATCTATAGAGCACACCACCCAACAACAACTGAATAAATTCTTCTTAAATGAGCATTGGATATTCTGTGGGATAGACCATATGTTAGGACATAAAATAAATCTCAATAAATTTACAAGGACTGACTTCATACAAAATATATTCTTCAGACACTCTAGAATAATATTATAAATCAATAACACAAGGAAATTTTGGAAGTTTATATAGGTGTGAAAATTAAACAACACACTTCTAAATAACAAGTAGAACAATAGAAAAAAAAGCACATAAAATGTTAGTTATTTGAAAAGACCAAAAATTTGACAAACATTTAGCTAGATTGACCAAAAAAACTTCAGATTACTAACACAAAACTTAAAAAGTGGATATTACTATAGACTTTATAGAAACAAAGCATAATTACAAAGGAATACTAAGAAAAATTACCACACCAGTAATCTCAGCACTTTGGGAGGCTGAGGCAGGAGGATTTTTTAAAGCTACGAGTTCAAAACCAGCCTGCTTTTGAATATAGCAAGACCCTGTCTCTAAAAAAAATAAAAATTAGCTGGTCATGGTGACATGTACCTGTAGTCCTAGCTACTTGGGAGGCTGCAGTGGAAAAATTGTTTGAACCCAGGGGTTCAAGTTGAGGCAACAGTGAACTATGATTACACCACTGCACTCCAGACAGGGTGGCAGAGTGACAGAGTGAGACCTTCTCAAAAAAATGAAAGAAAGAAAGAAAGGAAGAAAGAAAGAAAGAAAGAAAGAAAGGAAAAAGAAAGAAAAGAAAGAAGTAAAGAAGGAAAAGAAAAGAAAAAAAGTTTTATGTCAACAGAGTAGACAAACTAGATGAAATACATAATTCTTAGAAAAACACCAACTATCAAAACTGACTCAAGAAAATATAGGAAATCTGAATAGACATGTGACAAGTAGTTGAATTAGTAATCAAAAAACACTTCACAGAGAAAATTTCAGGACCAGATGTCTTCTCTGGTGAATTCTATAAGACACTTAAAGAACAAAATGAATGAAATGCTATCCCTTACAAACTCTTCCAAAACCTAGAAGCAGAAAGAATACTTTTCAACCCATTCTATAAAGTGATTATTACCATGTTATTAAAACAAACAAAATATTTCCAGGAAAAGAATAGTGCACACCAATATCCTTTATGTATATAGATGCAAAAATCCTCAACAAAATAATAGCAAACTATATAAAGCAACATATAAAAAGGGTTATATACCATAACTGACTGAATTTTCCCCAGGAGTGCATGTTTGGTTACAGGGAGGGGAACATCACACACTGGGGCCTGTTGCAGGGTGGGGTTCTAGGGGAAGGATAGCAGGGGGCGGGGGGATTGCGGAGGGATAACATTAGGAGAAATACCTAATATAGATGATGGGGGGATGGATGCAGCAAACCACCATGGCATGTGTATATCTATGTAACAATCCTGCACAATCTGCACATGTACCCCAGAACTTAAAATATAATAATAAAATAAATTAAAAAAATGCAAAAATCAATCAGTGTAATACACTAAGTTAAAAGAATAAAGGACAAAATCCTAATAATTAAAATTAATTAAATTAATTAATTTAAAGGGTAATATCAATTAATGCAGAAAAAGCATTTGACAAAATCTAATACCATTTTATGATAAAACGTGAAACAACTAGAAACAGAATGAAACTTTGCCATTGCCATAAATAGCATCTATGAAGAAAACATAGTTTCATGATTAATATTATAAGGCTAATGGCTTTTCTTATAAGAGCAGGAACCCAACGAAGATGTCCACTCTTGCTACTTCAATATTGTAGTAGAGATTCTAGCTCAGGTATTTAGGCAAGAAGAAGAAATAAAATGTCTCCAGATTGAAAAAGAATAAGTAAAACTCTCTCTATTTGCAAATGACATGATCTTGCACATAGAAAATCCTAAGGAAACAACAATGCTAACTAAGAAAATCCCATTAGATGTAATAAATGAATTCAGCAAGACTGCTTTGTACTAAACGAATGTGCACAAATTAATCGTATCTCTGTATATCAGCAATGAATAATATAAAAATAAAATAATGTCAATAAAAATGTCATTAAGGCCGGGCACGGTGGCTCACGCCTGTAATCTCGGCACTTTGGGAGGCCAGGGTGGGTGGATCACAAGGTCAGGAGTTCAAGACTAGCCTAATCAATATGGTGAAACCCCATCTCTCCTAAAAATACAAAAATTAGCTGGGTGTGGTGGTGCATACCTGTAGTCATAGCTACTTGAGAGGCTGAGGCAGAAGAATCACTTGAACTCAGGAGATGGAGGTTGCAATGAGCCAAGATAGCACCACTGCACTCCAGCCTGGGTAACAGAGTAAGACTCCATCTCAATAAAAAAATAATTAAATACATAGAGATAAACATCAAAAGAAGTAAATGACTTAAACATTGATTAAAGAAATTATTGTTGACAAAACTTAAGAAGTTTCTACATAAATGAAAAACTTCCCATGCTCATGGATTGAAATATTTAGTTAAGATGGAATACTCTGAAAATTATTCTACAGATCCAATGCATTACCATTCAAGATTTCAGCTGGCTTTTTAATTTCTTTAGAAATTGACACAATTGATCCTCAATTGCAGAAATACAAGGAATCAGAATATCAAAAAATTTGTCAAAGAACACATTAGTGGATCATATTTCTGATTTCAAAACTTGCTACAGAGCTACAGTAATAATTATTGTGATGTACTGGCATAAATATAGTCATGTAGATCAATGAAGTCACATGACAGTTCAAAAATAAACTGTCTTATTTATAGTCAGTTGATTTTTATCAAGGCTGTCCAAATAATTTGATGGGGAAAAATAGTCTTTCCAACAAATGATGCTGAGATATTAAAATATCACTGGGCTGCTGACTCTCACCATATGAAAAATTAACTCAAAATGGATAAAAAACTTAAATGTAGGATACAGTACCATAAAACTCATAGTTATTACACCAAAAGCAAAGCCAAAAAAAAAAAAATAGAAAAATTGGGCTTTATCACCAAAATTAAACTTTTGGTACATTGAAGGATACTGTCATAAGTGAAAAGACAACCCACTGAATGGGAGAAAACATTTGTAAGTCATACATCTGATCAGATTTTAGCATCCAGAATTTGTATAGAACTCTTACAACTTGTGGTAGACAGAATAATGGTCCCCAAAGATGTCCAAGTCCTAATCCCTGGAGCCTGTGAATATATCACATCAGATGGCAAATGGCACTTAGGATGTGATTAAGATAAGAACCTTGAGATGAGGAGATTATCTTGAATTATCTGGATGGACCCAATGTAATCACTAAGGGTATTATAAGAGAGAGGCAGGAAGATCAGAGCTGTAGAAGATGTGGCAATGAAAGCGGAGGTTAGAATCATGCAATTGTGGACCAGAAAATGTAGGCAGCTTTGAGAAGCAGAAAATGGCTTGGAATGGATTCTCTCTTTGAGTCTCCAAAACCTCTTCAAGTATCCAAAACTCTAGAAGGAATGCTTCTCTGTTGGCACTTTGAATTAAGCCTAGTAAGACCTATGTTTAACTTTTGATCTTTAGAACTATAAGACAATAAATTGGTGTTATTTTAATCAACTATGTTTAATCTGTCATAGCAACAATAGAAAATTAATATAGATTTTGGAGCCTGTAAATGTGGTGCTCATGTAACAAATCTAGAAGTAGTTTTTGAATTGGGTAGTGGGTAGAGGCTAGAAAATTTGAGGAACATGATAGATTTTCTTGAATACGTTGTTAGTAGAAATATGGATGTTAAAGGTTCTGCTGGTGAGGCCTCAGAAGGAAGTGAGGAGCATGGTAGAATTAGCCTACACAGTCTTACAGAATACCTGAACCACCATAGATAAAGTGTTGGTAGAAATACGAATGCTGAAGTGTTGTTGGTAAGGTCTCCAAAGGAAATGAGAAACATGTTATTGGGAACCAGAAGGGAATCTTTTTCATATAATGACAAAAAACTTAGTGAAATTTTATCTTGCAGTTAGATCAAGAAGCAGAGATGGTAAGTGATAAAGCTCCCTTGTATTTAGCTGGAGAGATTTTTTGCTTTTGCAAAGTGTTGAAGATGTCACCTTGTTTCTTCTTCTTGTTTGTATAAAAAACAGATTGCAAGACACTAAAACTAGGTGATTCATTGACGGGACTGAGTGCCTTGGAGAGAAAGCCAAGAACATAAGTGGTTATTTTGCTAGTACCTAGGAAGGATTAAGAGATCAGAGTATTCAGATAACACAGAAAGCTGACTGAGGACGTTGGATGTGTGACTCAGATATCTAAGCAGAGGCCGGAGATAGAGATGAGATTATCCAGAAAAGATCTCTGGAGGAGCTTATGATCTAAGGGAGTGAATCTCTAGACACATACGCAGGAGATGCACAGGGTTCTTGAGAATGTTTTATCAGCAGAAACACTGACAGCTTGAACAACAAGAACAAAAAAGACAGAAAAGATGAAGTAAAAGACTTCAGAAATTATCTAGCCAGTAAACAGTCTGATAAGCAACCCACCTGGAAACAGGTACTACTCCTCCCTGAAAAGGCAAGGCAGCCTCAGAGAGGGAAGCAGTCAGCCAAGAGGGACAAAATGGCATGTTCTCAAGCATTGGAAATAGAGGGTATAGGAGTTTCTTTTGAGAGTTGCAATATAATATGAGCATAAACAACAATAGGAATAGCAGTTTCAGCAACAGGTGTCATTTACTGAGTGCACTCCTTGCTCCAGACACCATTCAATGTGTGTTTCATGTCTTAAAAACAACGGCAAGAACCACAATTACTTTTGTAACAACTTAATATTATCTCATTTGATCATTTTACCCATCCTATGAAGTAAGTAGTCACATGCCCACTTTCAAACATGTGCAAATTATGGTTTGGATAGATCAAGAAACTTGCCCATGGCCACAGAGCAGGGGTAAAGTAGGTTACTTTCAAAGCCTAGACTGGGTGCCACTATGCTGTGTTCCCTCCTTATTCTATAATAGACTAGAGTGACATATTAAAAGTCACCACAAAAGTACTAACTCTGAGACCAAAGAAGGATTTGTCAAAACACTGATTTATGGAATTAGCATATGAGAAGAAAAACAAAAAACTAACTAAAATGAATGTCAGTAATTCCTCCTGTAAGCACCCAGTACAGAAGACATCTTAAACTAAGAATTCTGAATATTTAGATCTCTTCCCTTGTTAACCTTAGGCTGAGATGTGAATACTTTGAGTTACCTGAGCTCTTGGATGCTCTGCAACCAATGTATCCAAATATTATATGCAATATATCAAATTCATTGCTCACCAATGAATCCTCCTTGTAGGTTAGCTCCAAATAGGAAATGTGAAGAAAACATATACCTAAGAAGTGTGGTCTACAGGAAAATTCTATTTCTCAGTCAAGTCACTAAAAGGGACATTCCTGGGTTTCTATAATTAGGTGATGTAATGTGGTGGTTAAAGCATAGATTTCAGAGGACAGACTTAACTTTGAATTATGGCTCCATTACTAATTAACTGTGTAACTATGGGCGACCTGTCTTGTAGGATAATGGCGAGGACAAAATGTGATGTACCTGGCATAGTATCTTATACAGATTAAGCACCCAGTATAATTGAATTATTGTTATTATGATTATGTCACCTCTCTGAAATAACAAATCAGATTCCTGAGCCCTTAAGATAGGAGAGAAGACCTGGAATTCCAGAAAAATTCTGCCAGGAGTGTTCTACTCTGCCTGAATCCCATGGGATTTCATAAAACAGAATAATTTCAGAAAATGAAAGGGAGTAGGTGGAGACCAAAAAAATGATTGCTAATGTTTTATGTTATCAAGTAGGACTGTTAAAATGCAATCAAACAAAGTGAAACAAGCCACAAATGAAACAAGTAAGCCTGCTATCACCTAACCTCACCACTGTTTCTAAGAGAAAGGGCATTTCAACATCAAAATGTCACAAAGAAATACTCTTAAAGAATCGTTCTCTGAATAAATTTAGCTTTCTGAAAAAATCACTTATTTTATTCTCAGTTTCCTGTTTAATAGAGGTCAGTGAAAAGGTTATTATCTCTTTCGATGCCAGTATGCGGACAAACATTTAGAAAGGATCTGTAGAGACCACTTTGGCAAGTCTGTTGTCATCCAACTAGTTGATGTTGCTGGTAGACACTTTAAACTGCTTCTCTATTTCTATGCAAGGTCACACTACAATTTATATAGTGCTCTGTTTTTCCTCATAGTTTTGTGGACAAATATCATGCACATGATCTGACCATGTCAGATTGTGGAGAGTTACTGCCGATACTGAGATAGAACAGAAGATCACATGAAAGCTGAGGAAGAAGACGAGATATTGACTATAGGGTGAGGAAATGGAGAAGGATGGAGGAGAAGCAGCAATGCAGAGAGAAACTGAAATTTGGAAAGGGGAGAGAAAGACCCAGAGGAGATGAGCAGTTCAACACTCCGGTTCTCTTGGCTGGCTCTTGTCTACCAGTCTGCCCCTACATCCTTTGAATAGTAGCACTTTCTCTCTGCTAGCTTAATATAGCACAGGTCTTGGCTTTTCACAACCTAAAAGCTAACCAAAAGCAAATATTAAAAATGTTTCCAGTTGCAAATATGTTTAAGAAACAGTGACATGATATTTTGTAAGTGCCTGTTGATTAGAACCAAGTTAATGAAGCTGACAAAGTGGTCACACAATGGGCTTAAGTGAACATGGCAGGAATTGGAAAGGTCTGGTGGGAAGGGGAGGTTTGGGAAGCTCTAACACCTTGCACTGGTTATTCCTGAGTGAACTGTGGGCTGGGAGTCTAAGGAGATGGGAAAGAAACAGTGCAAGTAACACATTATTTTCTTCCTCAGTTAGATGACTTTCATTTAGTTGTGCTTCAGTGTTATGCCCTAAACTTCCACTGAAGCATCAGAATAAACTGCTTTCTGAGGCTCACACTTACTTTTCATACTGAGCTGTGGCTAGTATTACCATCTACAACGCTGCTTGTGTTCCTTTTCAGAAGTTTTATGTAGCACATTTCTTCCAAAGCTGAGTGTTAGGTAAAATTTTGCTTCCTCTTAAGAACTGTCATGATTTATCTTCATGAGCATTGAAAAAAAAACCCACTGAATAAATAATAATTCTGTTACCATTTTTATTTTATTTTATTATTGTATTTTTTTATATTGTTATTAACTATGGTCATGGTGTTATACAATACTGTTTTTATTTTGGTTGTCAGGAAACTCAGAGGTAAAGTCCTGGAGGACCTTCTGGCCTGTATATCTTTATTTTCTTTCTTTTCTCCTAGGCACAGCCTCTTGGGTTTAATTCCATGTACACTAGATTTAACATTGACACATTAATATTGTAATTCATATTTTAATATTTTATTGCATGCATTTCTTCAAGCCATATCAGATTGAAACTGAGGCTGTTCCCCTAGTGTCTTTATTGATGCTGTTCCTGTTCTTTCTGCCTGGAAATTCTTTATCACCTCTTACTTCCACCGCCGCTAGAATCCTCACACTTCCTCCACAGGTACCACCTCCTGGAAACCGTGCTGTTGACCTCAGACCGTGGTCCCTGCCCTTTGTCTGGCCTGTGCCCACCAGGCAACGCTGCCCTGCATTTGCTGTTATCTCGCTGCCTCTCCCTCTACACGGCCAGCTCCTAAGGGCGGAAACTGCTCTTCATGGTAGAGCCAGTGCCCCACGTGTTCAGTGAAAGAATGAATGAAGCACTTGCTGCTTATAAAGAATTATAGTTGATCATTATGCAGTACTCTCTAGTATTTATGTGTTTTTTACATATTAACGTATTTAATTGTGCCTCTTCCCCTTAAACAGGTAGTGAGTACTATTGTTTCCTCCTTTGACAAATCAGAGGCCAGAGAAGTTAAGAGACTTGCTCCAACTCACGTAGCTAGTGGCAGAGGAAGTAACGGAGTGTGGTGGTCTACCCCCTGAACCTCACACTGACATGCTTTGCTGTGCTGCCTGTGTCTTCACGTACAGAGCCTAAATTCATCTTTTGATTTGAATGTTTTAGTCAAGACACCCTTTTGTTCTTTTCATATGATGCTATACATATATAGGCATTCATATGGCCCAGTTCTGAAGTTTTCCTTCCCTCCTTGACTCTCCTTTGATACTGCAGCTGAGTTACTAGACGCAAAGGAATATAACCTTGTTCAGTTTCTAGCACATATTAGACAACTGATAAATGGAAACTGCTATGTTTGTTATTATTATTACTACCAATTATCTTTCTTCCTAAACTACCATTTTCTTTAGGGCAAGAATTTTTGTCTTATTCATCTCAAATATAATTGGTGCTTATAAGTGTTAATTTGGATTGAATTGTTCATGGCAGATTAGCAGATGGCAAACCCGTACATCTGAGGCCACGGACAGGGTGGTTCTGTTCCTTCATCCAATCAAAAAACATTTACTGAGCACCTTTATAGCAGGAACTGGTCTAGACCATGAGGGATCCAACAATGAGGATGCAGACGATAATCCCTGTTCCATAGAGTTTGTGTTCTGGTGGAAGGAGGCTGAGTGCAAGTGCACTCAGCAAGTGCAAAGGCTCTGTCTTAGTCCTCTCAAGCTGTCATAACAAAGCTACCATAGACTGAGTGGTTTAAACAACAGAAATTGATATCTTTTCCAGAGGCTGGGAAGTCCAAGATAGGGCACTTGCACGTGTAGTATCTGTTAAGGGCTGCTTTCTGTTTCATAGATGGAGCCTTTATGCTGTGTCTTACCTGGTGGATGTGGAAAGACAGCTCTCTGAGGCCTTTTTTATATGGGTGATTATCCCATTCATGAGGGTGGAGCCCTCAAAACCTAAACGCCTCCCAAAGGCTCCATTTTTGTTGCTGTCACAATGGTGATTAGATTTCAGTATATAAATTTTGTGGGGGGGACACAAACATTCAGACTGTAGCAGGCTCTGAGGGAGAAGTAGGATGCACAGGCTTTGGGAGCAGCAAAGCCAGCCAGTGTAGGGCAGTGGAGGGTTTGCAGTGGGAGTTATGCAAATCAGGGCAGTGGGGAGATGCAGATTGTGTAGGACCTCACAGGCCATTGTGATGGTTTTAGTTTTCACTTGAAATAACACAGAAAGCTACAGAAGGGGTGTGAAAAGGGATGAGAGATGATATAACCTATTCTGATAGCAGTATTAAGAATAAATGAAAAGATAGGATGGTAGGCAGAATACAGATCACAAAGGCAGAAGCAGGAAGAAGGTGGTGTTTTTATCATCCGTGACAGTGACGGTGCTGGCTGGTTCAAGGTTGGTAGCAGGGAAAGTCATGAAGTCTTCCACTGTGCACATATTCTGATGGTGACATTGGCACGATGGGAGTTTAATGTGGAGTGAGAGGGTAAGAGAAAAATCACAGATGACTGGGTGTGAGGATGCAAATGATAGAGTTGCCAAAACTGAGCTGCAGAAGACTGGAAAGAGCTCTATGTGGGACATGCTAGATTTAAGATGCTTCTTAGATATCTGTGTGGGGATGTTAAGCAGACAACAGGAGACTCAAGTTCGGGGGAAAGGACTAGAAAGGAGAGTCACCATTTGGGAGACACAAGCCTATAGATAAATTTTAATGCTGTGAGATTGATGACACCATGAAGAAGGTGAGTATATTGAGAAAAGAAAAGATGTCCGAGACTGAGTCAAGGAGATGAGATAGAACCAGCAAAGAAGATATAGAAGTAACAGCCAATGTGGGTAGGGGAAGAGTCCAGAGAGGGCAACATCCCAGAAGTCAAATAACTGGAAACCATCAAAGAGCAGGGAGTGCTCAACCATGTCAAAGGTGCATTGAGGACAAATAAACTTGACAGTTATATTTATTACAGCAACTTGTGACTCAGTGTTGACATTAGTGGGAACACTTTCTTCTTCAAGCAATAGAAGGTGAAGGGCATTGGGCAGAGCTGCCAACTGTAAAGAAAGGGAATGGCTACCAGGAGATAAGGGGTTAACACCAAGTCTGAAAGGACCACAGATCAAACTGGAAGCCATTACTCGCAGATTTTGGAGTGGAAACAGAAGTTTAGTTAAAACAGGTTTACAAACAAGCAAGAATTTTCTGAGAAATTACTTTGAGTGCAATGTGGTGTTTCTAGCTGATCTTTGTAGGAACTGGGTGTGTGGTGTTTGAATGTTTCAGGCTAACTCACGGTATGGGTGAAAGAATGAACATAGTCTCCTTCCATTTGGCATGTACAAATAAATGTAAAATAATAATAAAATGTAATTGTGGACATTTGATTCAAATGTAGTAGAAAAACGTTCTTAAGAAGAAAAAATGATCAGAACAATTATTTTACTGCATTTTAAAAATGTTTTGGGGTTGCTGTCATTTTATCCTTTTAAAACATCCTTTTAGATTCTACCAATACCCTATTTTTACAGAAAGTCAATTTTATTTTTGGACTGAACGTTAATTTCATTTCCCATTGTAATGAAATTTCACTGAACAATTTCACTAGCCCTGAAAAATAATTTGGTCATTTTGAATCAGAAAATTAGCATTAGGCAGAAATACAAGATCTCCTATTACTTTGTCTTAAAAAATAAAAAAGCTAAAAAGAGTTTTCTGTTTTTACTCCATCTAGTGATCATTCGGGTGAAAAAAAGTGTCTCTTCCATCCCTTGCAGTGCCAAATTTCATTGCCTTTTCTTCACTGCACAGCTTGTTAAATGTGAACAAGTGACTTGGATTTCATGGCGGTGTTAAAATTCTTACTTAAATTGCCTTGGAACTTGGTGGCCCCTAATTAATCCAGTCGCTGCTAGACACTTTGTGTAATATTGTTTATAGAACTGATAGAAAAAACACATCTGTGCTGCGAGGGCTGCAATATAGTGAAAAGGGAAACGTAGACAAACGTGTAAATGTGGCCATGTGAAATGTACCAACAATATGCACAGAATATAGTTGCTGTTATTATTATTATTAATGTTGATATTTTTAAAGATCTTACAAAGAAGGAATATGTAAAAAGCATTAAATACCAGGTTGGCTTTGGGCTTTGTTCTCTGATGCAGTTGCTGAAGGAACTTGAGCATGAAAACGACATGTTCCTTCCACTCTGGTGGGTCTCTGGAGTACATACAAGAGGAAGCTGAAACTGCTGACAAAGAACTTAGCTAACAGGTTATTAAAATTGTCCAGATGAAAGCAATGGAGCTAGACCTATACTAGAAGAGAAAAGGTCAATGGCTATGAGGTGGTAGATGTTACTGTGGTATTTCGCATTCTGCTGTCCCTTTGATTCTAGAACATATAAGGATAACCCAATTCCCTCTTCTCCAGAGTTTTCAATTCTAACATTTGTTTCCTTACTTCACTTTGGCTAGGTGCTCCAATGCGTTCTGTTTCCTTGAGTTTGCACAACTGGTGCTACTTCTCCTTTCTAAAGAGCAGGGCTTATCAACTAAAGCAGCTAGTTATTTCTTTATGCAATTCAATAATCTAAAAGTTGTCTTTGGGCTTTCATGACTCATTGTATAAATCCATTATTCTTTTACCAAATCCTAGAAATGAGAAGAGACATCAAATTTTTTCTTATGTGTCAACTATGTGTGCCTTACTTACTTCATCTGATTCATCTTATGGTAAAATTGAGATGTCACAATTTGTATTTTGGAAATAAATCTAGCATAATTAAATAGGGCAGAATGTAGTGTATAATAAATCCTGGTATTTTATTTGCATGTGGATTAAAAGTAGATATTGAAAATAGTCCTTGGGAAGTCTTAACCTAAGAGCATTGCATGCTGATATATCTTATCCATGAATCTTTAAGTAGAAATGCAATTAAAACAATCAAATTATTTTAAAAATGACTATTATGACTATTTGTGACTATCATATTGATCTTTAAAATTCCATAAATAGATTCCAGTCATAGTCGCCTTGCTTCCTGTGCCATTTTTTGCTTAACATGCAAATAGGCAACAGAGGCCATTGTTCCTTTGTAAGTGCTATTAGCACATAGATAAATGGTCTCATTTTTATATCTTCTGCCCCTTTTTAGTGCCTGGCCCTTAAGAGGCAGCCAATAAATTAGTGTTGAAACTGTATATTCTCAATAGCAGTTTAATTTGGCATATTAATATGATATAGGAAAAAAGCCCTTAATGATAATTTACATACTAAGTAAACCATTCATTTAGGAACAAAAAGTCCCACATGTACCCATTTATCATTTTCTGAGTTTCTACTGTGTATAGCAGGCAGTAATTATGACTGAGATCTTCTGAAATGATTACAGCACTGCTCTCATCCTTCAGTTCATTGTCTGATGGAGGTGACAACTCTATAAATTATTACAAAACAGTATGAAGTGTTGTAATAGAGATGGGCAAAGACTTATCATGGTGTGCCTCGAGGAGGCCCTGTCAAGCTTGTTTTTATCTAGAACACACAATTACATATAGATGATAGATGATAGATAGATGGATAGATAAATAGATAGATATTTTAGAGTCAAAGGCAGTCTCAGAGATTATGATACAAACTTTTAGTCTCTCTTTCTAGAGAAGTTAAATAAAACTGTCTTTCAAATGAATCACATCAGATAGCATGAATAAAGACACTTTATCATTCACTAGCTTAAATAAATAATTTTCCTTTAACAAATAATTATTTAACACCTACTATAGGAGAGATACTTCTTAAGAACTCAAATATTATTATCTGAATTTAATATATTGAATATTTATTTACATATCCAAGTGTCTTCTGTTCTAACTTACTGACATTTATAAATTCCAGCTTTCAATTCTTACTTTCCAACCCAGAAATAATTTTTTTTAAAGTATAAAATGGTGGCTGAATATTGAAGACCATGAAGACTCTAGATATTCAGTAATAGCCTCCAGGTTCAATAGAGAGAACAGGTCCTGGACAATAGGTTCTTCTCAGGAAGGGAAGAAGTGGTTATTTAAGGAAGCAAAATAAAGGAGACTATTGAACTTTTTCAATGGTTAGCTATGAAGAGGGCAGAAATGATTTTTAAAACAATTTTTTTATTTTTCAGAGTTTTCCCATCCTCCTTGCTGACTACTAGACATGAAAAATTTCTACCATTTTGGGAGGTAAAAGTGAGTTAAGGACATTAAACTGTAGCAATTACAATGTGGGTGCAGGTGTTGGGTAGATGCTCCCATTCCAAATGGGAGAAATTGGCTGAAACAATTTGGGGACTTACAGACCCCCTGCAAGTCCAAAACTCAGCAGGGCAGTCATTACATCTTAAAGCTCCAAAATAACCTCCTTTGATTAATGTCTCATATCCAGGGCATGCGGATACAAGAGGTGGGCTCCCAAGGCCTTGGACAGCTCAGATCTGTAGGATACAGTCCCAATGGCTGCTCTCCTGTGGCTGTTTCCACAGGCTAGCATCGAGTGCCTGTGGCTTTTCCAGGCTTACAGGACAAGTTGTTAGTGAATCTACCATTCTTGGATCTGGACAATGGTGGCCCTCTTTTCACAGCTCCACCAGGCAATGTCCCAGTAGGGACTCTTGTGTGGGAGCACCAGCTTCACATTTTCCCTCTGCATTGCCCTACTAGAGGTTCTCCATGAGGAATCTGTACCTGCAGCAAACTTATTCTGCCTGGACCTCCAAACATTTCTATACATCTTCTGAAATCTAGGCAGAGGTTCCCATACCTCAACTCTTGTCTTCTGTGCACCCACAGGCCCAACACCACATGGAAGTCAGCAAGGCTTGGGCATTTCACTATTTGAAGCAATGGTCTGAGCTGTACCTTGGCTTCTTTTAGCCATGGCTGGAGCTAGAGCAGCTGGGACACAGGGCACCATGTCCCAAGGCTGCACACAGCAGTGTGGTCCTAGGCTCGGCCCAGAAAACCATTTTTCCTTCCTAAGCCTCTGGGCTGGTGATGAGAGAGATTGCTATGAAAGTCTCTGAAATGCCCTGGAGACATTTTCCCCCTTATCTTGGCTATTAACATTCAGCTCGTTGTTATTTATGCAAATTTCTGCAGCTGGCTTGAATTTCTCCCCAGAAAATGGGTTTTTGTTTTCTACCACATGGTCAGACTGCAAATTTTCCAAACTTTTATGTTCTGCTTCCCTTTTAAACATAAGTTCCCATTTCAGACCATCTCTTTGTGAATGCATATGACTGTACACTTTCAGAAAAAGTGAGGTCTCCTCTTGAATGCTTTGCTGCCTAGAAATTTCTTCCACCAGATACCCTAAATCATCTCTCTCAAGTTCAAAGTTCCACAGACCTCTAGGGCAAGGGCAAAATGTCACCAGTCTCTTTGCTAAAGCATAGCAAGAATGACCTTCACTCCAGTTCCAAATAAGTTCCTCATCTCCATCAGGACCACCTCAACCTTGACCTTATTGTTCATATCACTATGAGCATCTTGGTCAAAAGCAGTCAACAAGTCTCTAGGAAGTTCTAAACCTTCCCACCTCTTCCTGTCTTTTTCTGACCCCTCTAAACTGTTCCAACACCTGTCTCTTACCAGTTCCAAAGTCGCTTCTACATTTTTGGGTATCTTTGTAGCAGTGCCCCAAACTCCTGGTACCAATTTTTTTGTATTAGTTAATTTTCACACTTCTATAAAGAACTACATGAGACTGGGTCATTTATGAAGAAAAAAGGTTTAGTTGACTCACAGTTCCACATGGCTGGGAAGGTCTCAGGAGACTTACAATCATGGCAGCAGGAGAAGAGGAAGCAAGGTACGTCTTACATGGTGGCAAGGTGGGGGGGAAATGCCATACTTTTAAAACCATCAGATCTTATGAGAACTCAGTCACTGTCATGAGAATAGCATGGGGAAAACTGGCCCCATGATTTAATCACCTCCCACCAGTTCCCTCCCTTGCCATATGAGGATTACAATTCTAGATGAGGTTTGGGTGGGGGACACAGAGCTAAACCATATCAAGAACTAAGGAGAGATTTCTACCACAGGGGAACTGGAGTCTGAACATTGAGTATAGCCAAAGTCACTATCTTCTAGACCAAAAATCATTGTTTAGAAGAATGAAATATTCTAGAGTCTTCACAAATGTGTCATTTGATTCAATTTTAAAAATCACTCAGAGATCCAAGATGGCCAAATAGGAACAGCTCCGGAGTGCAGTTCCCAGTGAGAACAATGCAAAGGGTGATTGCTCACTGCATTTCCAAACAAGTTTTCACTGCCCGCAGACCAGGAGATTTTCGGGCTGAAAAGTGCCGTGAGTTTTCAGTGCAGCAGTTTCAGCCGGTGCCATGTCGATGCACAGAAACTCACACAAGTCTGGGCAGCTGTTTCAATTGGCACCTGGAATGCCTGGGAGTCAGAGCTGCCCATTCAACTGAAAGGGAGGAGGCTTGAGACAGGGAGCCAGGTGATCTGGCTCGGCAGGTACCACCCCCACAAAACAAGCAATTTGAAACGCTCTGGATTGAGAGTTTCACAGCAAGTGCAGCTGGACCCAGGACCATCCAGCTCAGTGGGGTGAAGGGCATCCCCCACTACTGAGGCAGTCTGCCACTACTGAGGCAGTCCCCACGGCAGCTGGGCAGAGCCTGTGGCAGCTCAGCAACACCTCTGCTGGCAGACTGTGACTAGACTACTCCATGCGGGGCAGGGCATCTATGAAAAAAGGCAGCAACATGACAGGAACTCATAAATAAAGCCAACTTTCCTAGGACAGAGCACCTGGGAAAAGAGGTAGTTATGAGTTCAGCTGCAACAGACTTAAAGGTACCTGCCCAGCAGCTCTGCATGGAAGAGTGGAGCTCCCAGCACTTCACTTGAGCTCCTGTAAGGGACAGAATGTCTCCTCAAGCAGCTCCCCAACCCCCATATACACAATGAGACACCTCATAAAGGAGAGCTCAGGCCAACTTCTGGCGGGTACCCTTCTGGGATGAGAATAGCAGAGGAAGAAACTGGCAGGAACCCTTGCTGTTCTGCAGCCCCCATGGGTGATCCCCAGGTGAGCGGGGTCTGAAGTGGACCTCCAGTGGTCCTGCAGCAGAGGGGCCTGACTGCTAGAAGGAAAACTAAGAAACAGAAAGAAATAGCTTCAGCATCAACAAAAAGGACGTCCACTCAGAGACCCCATCCGAAAGTCACCAACTACAAAGACCACAGGTAGATAAAGCCACTAAGATGGGAAGAAACCAGTGCAAAAAGGAGGAAAACACCAAAAACCAGAACACCTCTCCTCCTCCAAGGGATTGCAACTCCTCATCAGCTAGTGATCAAAGATGGGTGGAGACTGAATCTGATGAATTGACAGAAATAGGCTTCAGAAGGTGGGTAATAACAAACATCTCGGAGCTGAAAGAACAATTGCTAACCCAATGCAAAAAAACTAAGAACTTAGAAATAAGGTTAGATGAGATGCTAACTAGAATAAACAGCTTAGAGAAGAATGTAAACAACTTGATGGAGCTTAAAAACACAGCATGAGAACTTGGTGAAGCATACACAAGTTTCAATAGCCGAATCGACCAAGCAGAAGAAAGGATATTGGAGATTGAAGATCAACTCAATGAAATAAAACAAGAAGACAAGAATAGAGAAAAAAGAGTGAAAAGAAATGAACAAAGCTTCCAAGAAATATGGGATTATGTGAAAAGATCTAATCTACGTTTGATAGGTGTACCTGAATGTGATGAAGGGAATGAATCCAAGCTGGAAAACACTCTTCAGGATATTATCCAGGAGAACTTCCCCAACCTAGCAAGGCAGGCCAACATTCAAGTCCAGGAAATACAGAGAATACCACAAAGATATTCCTCAAGAAGAGCAACCCCAAATCTCATAATCGTCAGATTCATCAGGGTTGAAATAAAGGAAAAAATGCTAAGGACAGCCAGAGAGAAAGGTCAGGTTACCCACAAAGGGAAGCCCATCAGACTCACAGCGGATCTCTCTGCAGAAACCCTGCAAGCCAGAAAAGAGTGGGGGACAGTATTCAACATCCTTAAAGAGAAGAACTTTCAACCAAGAATTTCATATCCAGCCAAACTAAGCTTCAGAAAGAAAGGAGAAGGAAAATCCATTATGAACAAGCAATTGCTGAGAGATTTCATCACCACCAGGCCTGCCTTACAAGAGCTCCTGAAAGAAGCACTAAGCAAGGAAAGGAACAACCAGTACCAGCCACTCCAAAAACATACAAAATGGTAAAGACCATTGACACAATGAAGAAAATGTACCAACTAATGGGCAAAACATCCAGCTAGCATCAAAATGGCAGGATCAAATTCACACATAACAATATTAATCTTAAATAAAAATGGGCTAAATGCCCTAATCAAAAAACACAGACTGGCAAATTGGATAAAAAGTCAAAACCCATCGGTGTGCTACATTCAGGAAACCCATCTCAAGTGCAAGGACACACATAGGCTAAAAATAAAGGGATAAAGGAAGATCTACCAAGCAAATGGAGAGCAAAAAAAGAGCAGGAGTTACAATCCTAGTCTCTGATAAAATGGACTTGAAACCAACAAAGATCAAAAGAGACAAAGAAGGGTATTACATAATGGTAAAAGGATCAATGCATCAAGGAGAACTAACAATCCTAAATATATATGTACCCAGTACAGGAGAACCCAGGTACATAAAGCAAATTCTTAATAACCTACGAAGAGACTTAGACTCCCACACAATAATAGTGGGAGACTTTAACAGTCCACTGTCAATATTAGACAGATCAATGAGACAGAAAATTAACAAGGATATCCAGGACTTGAACTCAGATCTGGACCAAGTGGACCTAATAGGCATCTATCTCCACCCCAAATCCACAGAATATACATTCTTCTCAGCACTGCATTGCACCTACTCTAAAATTGACCATATAATTGGAAGTAAATCACTCCTCAGCAAATGCAAAAGAATGGAAATCATAACAAACAGTCTCTCAGAC
>CAUYLG010027866.1:0-10793 GCA_963573385.1 Cacajao melanocephalus | reverse complement strand
TGGTTGGCTGCTTGTTATTTTCATCCCTTATTCCTTCCTGTCTCCATTGTTAAGCACAATTATTGGCATAAAAGAGGTTTTTAATACCCATTTTTAGACTGCATTCTAGCCTGGGCAATAGAACAAGAATCCCATTCTCTCTGCCTCTTTCTCTTCCTCTTTCTTTCTCTCTTATATTCTTTTTTTTCTTTCTTTTACTCTCACTTTGTTTCCTCTTTTTCTTTCTTTCAAAAATAAAAAAATAAAAATAAAAATAAAAAAATAATAATTCTTATAATTTCTGACCAGCTCACCTAATACTTCATGAAGTGAAAACAAAAACAGAGAAACAAAGAAATTATAGCTCAAGCATGAGCACCAGACAAATAAAAACAGATAATTTGCATGGGGAGATTTTCAACAACAATCCAATAGACTTCACAGTAATTAATTAGATTAAAAATATAGATGTGGTTTCAGAATGTTTTAGGTTTCTAGATTTCTAGTAAATTATCCATGGTACTAATAAAATCTTCTTTGTTCTAATATTGCTATTTTCTTTGGAAAATAGGTACAAACTCACACAAACAGAATTGCTCGCTCCATAATTTTCTTAAACCTAATGTTTATCTTTAGAACAACACATTTATATATTTAACTTCATGTAAATGAAACTAAAGTCTGTATGAGTTTGCAGGAAAAGATGCCACATGTTAAAGATAAACATAAAACATTTTTAAAGTACTTATTCAGGACTCAGAAATGTATGAATTATAATTATACTCTGATATAATACTACAATCATAATTTTACATTTAAAAATAATTAAAGTGTATAACTGGATTGTGTGTAATACAAGGGATAAATGCTTGAAGTGATGAATAACTCATTTACTCTGATATGATTATTTTATCTTATATGCCTATATAAGAAAATAATCCATATATACCATAGATAAATACACACACTATGCACCCACAAAAATTTTTTAAAATAACAATAAAATACAACATATGGAAATTATATTCTTCAATGTATTTGCTATTTAAAGCCACTGGAAAAAGAATAATAAAAATTTCATTCAACTATGTCACCATTGTTGCCATCTTTTACCTACAACCTTGAGTAAGGAGGGACAGGTTAAAGTTGGTGGCACAATAACACTTCATTCAAGCAAGAATTATTTCAACACATTAACAATTTTGTTTAGTTAAAAAATTATGTTCCCACATAATATTAAGAGAATTTGAAAATTTACTGCATTTTATTACATAAATGTACAATTGGTAAAACAATTTACTACTAAAAATACAGATTATTTTTCTCACTACAATGCAGAAGAATATTACTCTGAACACCTACCTCATGCGTCACTCAACACTGTCAACTACAAAAAAGCCTCTCTGCTTAGATTCTCATTGGTAAAGAGTTTTGCCACAGTTTTTGTATTTCCAGGTGATTTCTTCAGTAGGAATTATATACAGTAAGATGTGACAAGCATTTTAAAGCTTTGCCATTGCCACATTTTTCTTATTATTATGGTTTTTCACCAATATCATTACTCTTATATTTAGAACAGACTGAGGTGTGGTTAAAAAGCTTTGTCACACTTTTTAATGTTTGTAGTTTCTCTCTAGCATAAATTATCTTATGATTTAGAAAGGACTGAGGAAGATTTAAAGACTGCCACATTATTCACATTTGTAAGACTTTCCTCCCGTATGAATTCTCTAATGTTTAAGAAGCCTGGGGTATGGCTTAAAGGCTTTGCCACATCCTTGACATTTCTATGGTTTTCTATCTAGCATGAATTTTCTTATATTCATTTCTCGTATCTTCTCAGTAAGTTTGTGGAATGAATCTTCAATGCCCAAGTATGAATTTTCATAAAGGCATGCAAACTGTCCTAAGGCTTTGCCACATTCTTCACATTTGTATAATTTTTCCCCAGAATGAATTCTCTTGTGTACAGTAAGGGTCTCTTGAGAGCCTATTAAAGGCTTTTCTTCATGTGTAGGCTTTCTCTCTGGTATGAATTACGTTTAACAAAGTTTGAGGATGTGGTAAAGACTTTGCAACATTCTTCAGATGTGAAGGGTTTTGCTCCAGCATGAATTCTCTTATGTTCATTAAGGGTTGAGGACCATTTAAAGGCTTTGCCACATTGCTCACATGTGAAGTTTCTTTACAGCATGAATTATATTTATTAAGGGTTGAGGACCAATTAAATGCTTTGGCACATGTGTAGGGCTTTTCTCCAGCATGAATTTTCTTTCTTTCTCTTTCTTTCTTTTAGACAGAGTCTCGCTCTGTCACCAGGCTGGAGTGCAGTGGCGTGATCTTGGCTCATAGGAACCTCCGACTCCGTGGTTCAAGGTATTCTCCTGCCACAGCCTCCCAAGTAGCTGGGATTACAGGTGCCAACTATCACACCCAGCTAATTTTTGTATTTATTTATTTATTTATTTTCAGTAGAGATGGGGTTTCACCGTGTTGGCCAGGATGGTCTTGATCTCCTGACCTGGTGATCTGCCCGCCTTGGCCTCCCAAAGTGCTGGAATTACAGGCATGAGCCACCACACCTGGCCTTACAAATTTTCTAATGTTGATTCAGGATCGTGGACCATCCAAAGGCTTTGCTACATTCTTCAAATTTGTAGGGGTTCTCTCCAGTATGAATTTTCTTTTATTCATGGGTGAGGACTGTTTTAAAGGTTTTGTCACATTCTTTACATTTCTAGGGTTTATTTCCAGTAAGAATTTTTTTATGTTCATTCAGATTTGTGGACCATCCACAGGCTTTGCCACATTCTCCACATTTGTAGTTTCTCTCCAGTATGAATTCTCTTATGTTTAGCAAGGTTTGAGAATGAGGTAAAGAACTTTTCCATGCTGTTGACACTTCCAGGGTTTCTCTCCAGTATAAATTTTCTCATGTTCATTCAGTTTTGTGGACCATCCAAAAGCTTTGCCCACATTCTTTAAATTTATAGGATTTCTCTCAAGTATGAATTTTCTTATGTTTACTCAAGTGTGAGAACCGTTTAAAGGCTTTGTCACACTCTTTACATTTGTAGGGTTTATCTACAGTATGAATTTTCTTATGTTGACTCAAGAGTGAGAACTGTTTAAAGGCTTTGTCACATTCTTTACATTTGTAGGGTTTATCTGCACTATGAATTTTCTTATGTTGACTCCGATCTGTGGACCGTCTAAAGGCTTTGCCACATTCTTCACATTTGTAGGGTTTTTCTCCAGTATGAATTTTCTTATGTTCATTCAGGACTCTGGACCGTCCAAAGGCTTTGCCACATTCATCACATTTGTAGGGCTTCTCTCCTGTATGAACTTTCTTATGTTCATTCAGTTTTGAGGACTGTCTAAATGCTTTGCCACATTCTTCACATGTGTAGGGTTTCTCTCCAGTATGAATTCTCTTATGTTTAGTAAGGGTTGTGGACCTATTAAAGGCTTTGCCACATTCTTCACATTGGTAGGGTTTCTCTCCAGTATGAATTCTCTTATGTTTGGCAAAGTTTGAGGATGCAGTAAAGATTTTGCCACATTCTTCACATGTGATAGGCTTCTCTCCAGCATGAATTCTCTTATGTTTACTAAGAGTTGTAAACTTATTAAAGGCTTTGCCACATTCTTCACATTTGTAGGGTTTCTCTCCAGTATGAATTATCTTATGTTTAGCAAAGTGTGAGGATGTGGTAAAGATGCTGCCACATTCTTCACATGTAAAAGGTTTCTCTCCAGTATGAATTCTCTTATGTTCATTAAATATTAAAGACCATTTAAAGGCTTTGCCACAGTCTTCACAAGTGTAGAGTTTCCCTCCAGCATGAATTCCCTTATGTTGAGTTAGCTGTGAGAACTTCTGAAATGATTTGCCACATTCTTTACATTTAAAGGGTTTCTCTCCAGTATGTCTTATCTTACGTTTGTTTGAATTTGAAAACTTACCAAAAACTTTGACATGTGCTCTACATTGAAATATTTTGCTCTGGGTAGTTGACAAGCATTCATTAAATTCATTATAACCTTTCTGCACCTTACACTCATTCAAACTTTTACAGCCTTTTCTTAATTGTAAATTCTCATGTCCACACTTCTCATATCTTCTCAGTATAAGTTTTTGGAATGAATCTTCTATGCCCTCCACTGGCCAATGGTCTGGGGTGAAAGGAGAACACATAGCTGAAAGAAAAAAATAACAAATTATCCCACTTACTAGATTCATATGAATATATTTTACAAATCTGATATAATTATACAAAGTACATTAGTAAGATGGCATGACAAAATACCACAGGCCATAATTCTTTTATAGACATATACATGTGGCCGGGTGCGGTGACTCATGCCTGTAATCTCAGCACTTTGGGAGACTGAGGTGGGTGGATCACAAGGTCAAGAGATGGAGACCATCCTGGCCAACATGGTGAAACCCCATCTCTACTAAAACAACAAAAATTAGCTGGGCGTGGTGACACATGCCTGTAATACCAGCTACTTGGGAGGCTGAGGTGGGAGAATCACTTGAACCCAGAAGGCGGAAGTTGCAGTAAGCTGAGATCATGCTACTGCACTACAGCCTGGTAACAGAGTAAGACCCTGTCTCCAAAAAAAAAAAGACATATACATGTAACAAACATATACTAACAAAAATGCCTTTGTGTGAAATCTATAAATGAGTTAATTGTATGCAATGCCTCATGTAAGCACAATGCCAAGAGCCATATGGAACAGGAAGGAAAGTTCGTTACATTTACCCATGAACAGCTCTTCCTCCTCCCCAATATAGCATTGTTCCCTTAGGAGTAAACTGGCTTCATCCTTTAAAGAGAAGAAAAATACTGACACACATACATTACTTCTGGCTTTTGGGGGTCTTTACAAAATATGGTTTCTGTCTCCAATAACACAGAGTGCTGAGAGAAGTGGTGGTATGCTTTGTAAATGTTTCAGGAGCAGACTGCAGTGCTAAATACAGGCAACAGGTAGAACAAGTGATTAGATACTGTTAAGAAGAAACACAAAAAGCCTTTTAACTGAAAAACAAACACAAAATTAAAGACAAGACACATCCCTAGAACATGTATGAGGTTCCCATACTCTCTATCAAAGACAATTGGTTTTAAACTATGTCAGGAAAAAGCTACATTGTAAAGATTGTGACAAACAGCTTTTTGTTAATGTTCAAATAACAAGCAAACATTACAATGTATACAAAATATTGAACATTTTTTTAATTTAAACAATTTAAAAATTTTCAGAAAAAAAAATGAAGTACAAATTTAAAAAATTTAACGTGAATAAAGCCCAATGAGCTAAATGGTAACACAACTAAATATAATTTAAAAAATCAAAATATCAGTGAAAACATTAAAAATATTTTTAAAAATCATGGAGGTGAAAGATATAAAAATAATGACTGAGGAATTTTCAAAAGTAAAAAAAGGATGTAAAAAATGAAGCTCAACAAACTTCAACTAGGATACATACAGAGATTTATAACAAGGCACATATATAAGCAAAGTTTCAAAAGTCAAAGAGAAAAATGGACTCTTAGGAGCAGCAAGATAAAAGTATTGTGTCATTTATAAGTATGCTTTTGTAAGGTATCCAGTGAATCTGTCAACAACATTTTTTCAGAGAAGAGGAAGTTGTGATATAGTTAATGGGCTGAAGGAAAAATAACTTCTAAATGGGAATAATAAAACCAGCAAAACTGTGCTGAAAATGAAGAGAAAGTAAAGACTTTTCAAGATAACCAAATGCTGAAAAAGTATATCAGCACACCTGCCTTATAAAAAAAAATGCTGAAGTATCTTCCACTGAAAATAACATGATGCAAGAAAACAAAACATAATCATATGAAAATACATAACTTTCTGAAAAAGATATGCACATACACAAAGTTCTGTATCATTATCATAATAGTGTAAAAAACTTTATTCTCTAAAATTTCAAAGACAAAAGCATAAAAATGATTATAAACAGTTCACCATAATCTGGTAATAAAAATACAACATAAAAAATATGATCAGTGACATCAATAACAACATCGAGGGCAGATGCAATAAGGAAGAATTTTCAAATGAAACCAAAGTTATGTTTTTACCGTTTAAAATATATTATTTTGGACAGGCACAGTGGCTCACACCTGTAATCCAAGCACTTTGGGAGGCTGAGGTAGGTGGATCACAAGGTCAGGAGAGATCAAGACCATCCTGGCCACAATGGTGAAACCCCATCTCTACTAAAAATACAAAAAGTAGCTGGGCATGGTGGCATGCAACTGTAGTCCCAGCTACTCAGAAGGCTGAGGCAGGAAAATTGCTTGAAGTCAGGAAGGGAGGTTGCAGTGAGCGGAGCTCACACCACTGTACTCCAGCCTGGGTGACAGAGTGAGACATCTCAAAAAAAAAATTATTTTATCTTTCAGAAATTTTACGGAATTCCCAAGATACCACAAATAAAGTATCTGTATAGATATGCAAAAGTATAAGAAGTCCTATCAATACAAAAATCTAAAAGACGAATAGGAAGACAGAAAAAGGAAATAAGGGACAAAGATAAAATAATCCAGTAAAACAATTAAATAAGTAAGCTTTTCTATTTCAGCAAATTATTCAAATATTTATGAAGTAAACTTTCCATTCAAAATATATGCACCAAATAAAGGGATTCCAAAAATTAAAGAACAAAATGCAACTTGTTTTTCTACAAGTCACTTGAGGTCTAATGATTAAAGGAGACTGAAAAAGGCAACAATAAAGAAGACATTTCATGGAAATAACCAAATAAGAGAAGAGGCCCAAGTAATATAACACAAAATACATCTTAAGTCAAAAACTCAATTTCATAAGACATACTTTAACTAAAAGCTCATAAGGGGCAAAGGAGGACATTAAACAATAATAAAAAGGTTCATTTATTAAGAACCCATGACAAATGTGTGTAGGCATATATTAATGTGTGTGTGTAAGTGTGTGTGTGTACTTTACATTAGGGTTCAAAATATATAAAGCAAATACTGACAGAATTAAAGTAAGATACAGGGAGCAATATAATTGTAATAGGGTATTCAATACTTCAATTTCTGTAATGAATAATGAAACAAGATAGAATATTCATAAGGGAATAGAAGACTTGAAAGCAGTATAAAACAATTATGCCTAACAGAATTGTAGAGAACACTGCTCAACAACAGAATAGCTCATACAATATTCTCCTTGATAGACTACATGTTAGGGCACAAAAAAAGTCTTAACACATTTTTTTAAATTGAAATTTTACTGATTACTTCTAATGATCAAACTGGAATGAGAGCAGAAATAAAGAAAAAGAATTCACACATTTATAGAAATTATATAGCACACTCTTAAGCATGCTTTTGTTCAATGTTTAAAATAATGAATGCTATGAAGATGTCTAAACTGTTCAATGCAATGTACAGATTAAATGCAATCCCTGTCAAATTTCTATTTAAATTCTTGCAGAAAAAGAAACAGCAACAGCAAAATTATATGGAATTTCAAGAAACAATGAAGCACTCAAAAATCTTCAGAAAGAGATACAATGTCAAAAATACCACAGCTCCTGATATCAAAACACATACAAAGCTAAAGAATTAAAACAATTTGGTAAGTGTGTGAAGGTGAACACCTAAATTGATCAAATCTGGCAAAAATATAAACTCCCACATATATGGTCACATGAAGAGTAATTTGGACACTCATAATTGTAGCATTGTTACTGAAAGCAAGTAAATGAAAGCAATGAAAATTTCTCTCACCAAATAAATGGATAAATATAATTTGAAATATTAAAATAATGAAATATTACTGTTTGTAAAAAGCAAAAAAGTTCTAACATGTATAATAAAGATCAATCTTAATGACACTGTGCAACATGAAATAAGTCAATCACAAAGAGACAGAAATTGTATGAGTCAACTTACATGGGATATCTAAAGCAGTTTGACTCTAAAATAGAAAACAGAATTGTTGTTTTAAAGGGCCAGAAAACAGAAAAAGTAGGTAGTTGTTTAATGTGTATTGAGTGTTAGCTCTGCAAAATAAATGTATTCCAGAGATGTAGTGCATAAGAATATCAATATAATACAACTAAAGTAAATATTTAAAAATAATTAAGATTGTAAAGTTTGTGTTTTTGACAACAATTAAAAATAATATCTAAAATCTGAGATATAGATATATGACAGTTTTTGAAATTATCTTCAAATCACAAAAGTGTTTCTCCCATACACAGAAATATAGATTTACAAAGAGAGGGTAAAATTAAGAGGACTTCAATGACTACTCAAAAGCACCACTGTATACACTCAAACAGAACAAGTATACAACTCATAAACAGTACAAAAACAATTTGCATACAGAACAAACACAGACTCATATTGGAAACAGACATATCACTGATCCATATTTGACTTGTGTTCCAGTCTTACAGTGTACACAGTTGAACGCTGTCATACATTAAAATATAAAATGAAACATCCTTGTCTTGTTCCAGATCTCAGATAAAAAGTATTCTGCTCTTTCCTATTCAGTATATCAGCCATTAATCTGTCATATATGGTCTTTATTGTATTGAGGTACACACCATCTATACTTGTTGAATTTCTTAAATCACAAAGGCATGGTCAATTTTACCAAATGTTGCTTCTACATTCACAATAAAAAATAAAGATGTTGGCCGGGCCCAGTGGCTCATGCCTGTAATCCCAGCACTTTGGGAGGCCGAGGCAGGAGGAACACCTGAGGTCAGTGGTTCAAGAGCAGCCTGGCCAACATGACAAAACTCTGTCTCTACTAAAAATACAAAAATTAGCCAGGCGCAGTGGTACATGCCTGTAATCCCAGCTACTCAGGAGGCTGAGGCAGGAGAATTGCTTGAACCCAGGAGGCAGAAGTTGTGATGAGCCAAGATCACACCACTGCATTCCAGCCTGGGTGACAAAGTGGGACTCCATGTCAAAATAAAAAAAAAAAAAAAGATGTCTAGCAGCAAACCTAATTGAGAAGGTGAACACTCTCTACACTGTTAATTACAAAACACTGATAAGGCCAGGCGCAGTGGCTCACACCTGCAATCCCAGCACTTTGGGAGACTGAGGCGGGCAGATCACAAGGTCAGGAGATCAAGACCAGCCTGACCAACATGGTGAAACTCCGTCTCTACTAAAAATACAAAAATTAGCCAGGTGAGGGGGCATGCACCTGTAATCCCAGCTACTCAGGAGGCTGAGGCACGAGAATTGCTTGAACCTGGGTGTTGGAGACTGCAGTGGGTCGAGATCACACCACTGCACTCCAGGCTGGGCAACCAGAGGAACAGAGCAAGGCTCTGTCTCAATAAAAAAGGAAAAAAAAATTGATAAAAAACTGAAAAAGACATAAAAATTGAAAAGATATAGTCATCATGACAGTGGGTCTATCATAAAAATGCGCTCTAGTGTACACCTTCTGTCATTCTCAAGGCTTTGGTCATGTTGTGATGTGGAAATATGATTCTCATCAGATAGGAATAGCATACTCTTAAACTTCTCAGTATCCAGGATTGTGAGCTAAGAAAACTTCTATTCTTCATAAATTATCAACTCTAGAATATTGTTATTGAGGCAAAAAATAAACTAAAACATTCACAGAACGGCTGAATACATTTTAAAAATCAACAATATGCTGTGCACAAGAGACTTACTGTAGATTTAAGGAAATACATAGGCTAATGACTCAAGGATGAAAAAGAATATTCCATGCCAATGGAGTGTAGGAGTGCCTATATTTGTATCAGACTAAATAGACTTCTAGAAAAATATCTGTCATAGCTGGGTGGAGTGGCTCAAGTCTGTAATCTCAACACTTTGGGAGGCTGAGGCAGGATAACCTGAAATCAGGAGTTCAAGACCAGCCTGGCCAACATGGTGAAATCTCGTCTCTACTAGAAACACAAAAATTAGCCAGATGTGGTGGTGGGCACCTGTAATCCCAGCTACCTGGGAGGCTGAGACAGGATAATTGCTTGAACCCAGGAGGAAGAGGTTGTAGTGAGCCAAGATCATGCCACTGCATTCCAGCCTGGGTGACAGAGCGAGACTGCAAAAAAAAAAAAAAAAAAAAAGAAAGAAAGAAGAAAGATAAAAAATCTGTCATAAAAAATAAATTCACTATATAGAGATAAGAGGCTAATTTGTCAAAATAATGTAACAATTAAAAATATGTATGTACCAAACGCTGGAGTACATAAATATATAACATATATTAACAAAACTGGAGAAAGAAACAAATATGATAGTAACAGGAAACTTTATTGCCCTACTTAATAGAATACATCATTCAGACAGAAAGAAAACAATGCATCATTCAGACAGAAAGTAAGAAAACAAGGCACTTGCATAGCACTGTAAAACAACTGCACCTAACAGATATACATAGAACACTTCATCCAACAGAATAGTTTATATTCTTCTCAAACACACATGGAACATTCTCCAAGACCCGTGATAAATCTAGCCCACAACAAAAATAAAGAAGTCTTTTCATTTTTAAACAGACTAAAATCATATCAAGTTTTTAAATTATAATTTTATAAAACTAGAGATCAATACCAGAAGGAAAATTTAAAACTTACAAATAAGTGGATATTAAATAACATACTTCTGAATAACCAATGGGTCAAAGAAGAAAAAAAAAAGGAAATCAAAAAGTATCCTGAAAAAAATGAAAATAGAATCACTGGAATGTAACAAAAGCAGTTCTAAGAATTTTACTTTTATTTTTATT
>CAUYLG010027865.1:0-28426 GCA_963573385.1 Cacajao melanocephalus | reverse complement strand
AAAACAGAGGGATGGAGGAAGACATACCAACCAAATGGAGAGAAAGAAAAAATAAAATAAACAGAAGCTGCAATTTTCGTCTCTGATAAAACAGACTTTAAAGCAACAAAGACCATAAGAAACAAAGAGGGACATTACATGGTAGTCAAACGATCAATGCAACAATAAGAGCTAACGATCCTAAATATATACACACCCAATACAGGAACACCCAGATACATAAGGCAGGTTCTTAATGACTTACAAAGAGACTTAGACTCCCACACAGTAATAGTGGGAGACTTTAACGTTATACTGTCAATATTAGACAGATCAACGAGATAGAAAATTAATAAGGATATCCAGGGCTTGAACTCAGATCTGGAACAAGTAAACTTAACAAATATTTACAGAACTCTCCACCCCAAATCCACAAAACATACATTTTTCTCAGTATCACATTACACCTATTTTAAAAGTAACCACATAATTGGAAGGAAATCACTCCTCAGCAATTGCATAGCATTTCACAGGTTTAAGTAAAACACTGGTTGGCCGCTTGTTTGTTATTTTCATCCCTTATTCCTTCCTGTCTCCATTGTTAAGCACAATTATTGGCATAAAAGAGGTTTTTAATACCCATTTTTAGACTGCATTCTAGCCTGGGCAATAGAACAAGAATCCCGTTTTCTCTCCCTTTTTCTCTTCCTCTTTCTTTCTCGCTTTCATTCTCTTTTTTTTCTTTCTTTCACTCTTTCTTTCTTCCTTCTTTTCTCTCTTTTTCTTTCTTTCAAAAAAAAGAAAGAAGAAGCTTTGTTTGCTCGGTTTTAAATTTTGAAGAATGTTGAAAGTCAAAAGTCACTTCCAGATTGGCAAGGCTCCTGGGAGGCCAGCTGTGGAATGCCTGGGCTGTGGTCAGCAGGTTGAGCATCTGTGTCTTGCAGGGCTTGATCCTACCACAAACTGTAGCAGGAAAAGCTCCAGGTGTCTCCTGATTGTTAAAGGAAAGCATGCTGTCACACGGGAAGAGTGCAACAAGTACTTTAGCAAGAAATTTCTTCAAGAATAGGAAATTTCAAGTGGCATGTGATTGGTGGAGATCCAGCCCCTCCACTCCAGAATTCTAATGCTGCACTTGCCCTCCTTGGGAGAGCTTAGTCAGCATTTACTCAGACATGTTGTCTCACATATTCATCCAAACACAATGACTCAGTTCATTTCAATGATAAACTCTGAGGGCTGAATGCAGTTCTCTCTTCCTCCTTTTTTTTTTTTTTTTTTTTTTTTTTGAGATAGAGTCTCTCTCTGTTGCTTAGGCTGGAGTACCATGGTGTGATCTCAGTTCACTGAAACCTCTGCCTTCCTGGTTCAAGCAATTCTCCTGCCTCTGCCTCCCAAGTAGCTGGGATTACAGGTGCACACCATCACACCCGGCTAATTTTAGTAGAGATGGGTTTTCGTATGTTGGTCAGGCTGGTCTTGAACTCCTGATCACAGGTGATCCACCCGCCTTGGCCTCCCAAAGTGCTTGGATTACAGGTGTGAGCCACCACGCCTGGACTCCAACTCTCTCTTCTTGGTATGTTCAAAGAGTAGGTATTTCCCACAGTGGGTCTTTCATAGTATATCACATAGACAAGACTTATGTCATCTAAAAGGAGATCTCAAGCCCAGTTTTTAGGCCCGTGGTAACCACCCCTTGTACCTGACTAGTTCCCCATTCCCTCAACAACTTCATTTTTAATAGCTGGTATTTTCGAGCACTCATAACATCCCAGTCTCAGTGTCTGTCAGTCTTCACAATTTCATTAGAAGTTGTAGCATCATTGCCATTTTCAGAGTAAGAAACTGAGACTTTTAATAGATTGTGTAATCCGTCCAAGGCTACATAGTAAGCAGCAAACCAAGACTTTCACCAACATCTGCTTGAATCCAAGTCTATGGTCTTGACCACTGCACTATGTATCCTGCTTTCTGGTTGCTTCCCAGAGCATGTGGGTAGGGTACCACAGGAAAAGGCATATGGCTGTGTTAGGAGGCCTAACACATTGGGTTTGTCCTTTGCCAGCTCTATGATCTTTCGATACCCTGGGTTCTCTGAGTGTCAGTTTTCCTCCTCTGCAAAAGGGACATTATATTTTCCTCCTAGCTACAAAGTTGTTGTGGAGGGCAAATGAAAAGATGGAATGTGAATAAAAACTGTAAAAATTCTGTAAATATATGAGGAATTGTTACATTTCAATTTTATGTCTTCCTAATACTGCTGGAATTGATGAGGCCTGGAGGTGGAGGAAAAAGTCCCAAGGGAAGGGGGAAATCATTTATTTTTTTCAACAAATACCATAAACCATAGTGTGCCAGGAATAAGGAAGAACAGATATTCAACAGCTTCTGGGTAGCTGATCTGTGAAGCACTTGATTTCTTTTTCACATCTCAAAGAGATTACCACTTCCGTCAATTACTGAGAAACCCTCTCTGAGTTGCTACCTGAGCTGTAACTGTGTTGGAAATGAAATAAAGGAAAAGGTGACCTTAATGCTGCCCTCCAAGAAGGCTTTGGCCAATTCAGCACCTTTTGCAAGCTGTAAATTTACTCCCCAAATTGTCTACTTAGATAGTTTTCCCCTCTCAGAAAAAAAAAAGAAAAATGTAGCCTGTTCAAAATTAAAGTCTACTTCTCAAAGAAATATCACAGTGGCAATGTAATTCAACAAGTATTTGCAGAGTGTTTTATGGTTTCTAAACCATGCTAAGAATTGAACTACGACAAGGGGTAGACGCGGATGGTAAGTTAAATACCATTACAATTAACAATAAATTAACAGTCATGTATTCTCTCTGTGTGTATATATATTTTTGGATACAGGGTCTGGTTGTATTGCACAGGCTGGTCTCCAACTCCTGGGCTCAAGCAATCCTCCCACCTCAGCCTCCTGTCCCAGTTGGTTAGGGCTACAGGCACATGGTCGGAAAGATAGGGTCCCTACCCTCAAAGCAGTAATAATTTCCATGGGAACTGTCCTGACATGGAATTTTATAAGTTGAAAAAGGTTAAAACAGAAATGGACTAAAACCAGATATCAACAAAAGAAATAAATGTTTGGAGGTTCTAAGGTTTATGTTCTTAGATTAAGAAAAGTGAACCCTGGGCTCAGGTGATTCTCCTGCCTTAGCTGCCTGAGTAGCTGGGACTATTGGTGAACACTATCACGCTCGGCTCTTTTTTTTTTTTTTTTTTTTTTTTCGAGTCAGAGTCTCACTCTGTCACCCAGGCTGGAGTACAATGCCACGATCTCAGCTCACTGCAACCTCCACCTCAGTGTCCTGGGTTCAAGTGCCTGTCATGCTTCAGCCTCTTTGGTAGCTGGGACTATAGACATGTGCCACCATGCTTGGCTATTTTTGTATTTTTAGTAGAGACAGGGTTTCACCATGTTGGCCAGGGTTGTCTCGAACTCCTGGCCTCAAGTGATCTGCCTGCCACAGTCTCCCAAAGTGCTGGGATTACAGGCATGAGCCACTGCACCTAGCCCAGTTTTTTTTTTTTTTTTTTTCTGTAGAGATGGAGTTTTGTCATGTTGCTCAGGCTGATCTTGACCTTTTGGGCTCAAGCGATCTGCCTGCCTTGGCCTCCCAATGTGCTGAGATTACAGGTGTGAACCACCTCACCCGGCCACATTAAAGGTTTTAGAGCAGAACAGTAACCATGATGAAAAGGTGAAAAATCTAAACCAGGTGTCATAGTTAGAGCCCTTTAATTTTGAAGGTTTTATTTTCAGAAATAATTCAAATCAAATTTAAGCAAAAACACAAAGTGTAAGTGGAGAAATAAACAGGCTCATGTAACTAGAAAGTTCATGCAGTGGGCTTTGATCATGACTGTTCAGGCATTCAAATAATATCCATCAGCTCTCTGGCTTCATTCTTAGCCTATATCCATGCAGCAGTAAGATGCCTGCATATAGCTCCAGTTTACAAGGGGTTTAGAGGTTATGAGCTCAGAGTAAGAGTCTTTGGAAAAGGCACCATAAGGAGTTCTGATTGGCCAGCTTACATTTCCATATCTGCAAACCCACTGTGGCCAGTGGGGTGAAGCCATTTGATTGGCCAGGACCAGGTCATATGCAAATGTTGAGGTAAGGAGGTGACCCTTGTCAGTCCTTCTCCACCTTCTTTTTTTTTTTTTTTTTTTTTTTTTGACAGAGTCTAGCTTGTTGCCCAGGCTGGAGTGCAATGGCACCATCTCAGCACACTGCAGCCTCTGCCTCCTGGGTTCAAGCGATTCTCCTGGGTTAGCCTCCCGAGTACCTGGGATTACAGGCACCAGCCACCACACTCAGCTAATTTTTGTATTTTTAGTAGAGACAGGGTTTCACTATGTTGGCCAAGCTGGTCTCGAACTCCTGACCTTGTGATCCGCCAACCTTGGCCTCCCAAAGTGCTGGGATTATAAGTGTGAGCCACCACTCCCAGCCTTCTCCACCTTCTTTAACCACATAATTTAAGATATTTACAGGAGTATGGAGTAATTTCTCGAAAGAAGAGATACTAGGCCAACACACACACACATAGACACACACACACACACACACACACACGCACACTTGCATTACCTAAGTTTGACTTTAATACATTTATGATCTAGGATAGAAAATCTCTCTTTCTCTCTTTTTTTTTTTTTGGTAAAACAGTAGTATATTCCTTTAAAAATTGCATTTATGCACTCACTTTATAGACACGCAATGCTCTGAGTCATGGTTCCTATTTTTGAGTATCTACCACAGAAGTTTCTCTATTTCTCTACAAGCAAACAGAATAGGTTCTGAGAAGTTAGTTATAAATCCTTCTGTTCATAACTGAAATCGGAAAGTTGCAGGGTGGGAGGATAAAGTGAGGATGGTTAATGAGCTCAAAAATACATTTAGAAAAAAAATGAATAAATAAATAAGACCTAGTATTCAGTAGCACAATTGGGTGACTACAGTTAGGACCCTTTACTTTTAAATTAACAATTATGTGTGTGTGTGTGTGTGTGTGTGTGTGTGTGTGTGTGTGTGTGTGTGTTTACATGCATATTTGAGACAGGGTCTACCTACATCACCCAGGCTGGTCTCAAACTCCTGGGCTCAAGCAATCCTCTCACCTGAGCCTCTTGACTAGCTAGGGCTATAGGCACATGCCACCACTCCTGCCTAGTTTTTTTATTTTATGTAGAGACAAAATCTATGTTGCCCAGGCTGGTTTTGAACCCCTGGCCTCAAGCAATTTTCCTGCCTCAGCTTCACAGTAGTTGGGATTATAACTCACTGTATGTTTTAAAATAATTAAAACTGTGGAATTGGACTGTTTCTAATACAAGGAAATGATAAATGCTTGAGGTGATGAATACCCCAGTTACTCTGATTTTACCTGTATTATCATATGTACCCCATAAATGTATATAGTGATTATGTACCCATAATAATAATAAAACATTTTCTGAAAAAGAATGTGTAGCTGATATAGTTTGGATATTTGTCCCTGCCCAAATCTTATGTTGAATTGTAATCCCCAGTGGTGGAGCTGAGCTCTGGTGAGAGGTGTTTAGGTCAGGGGGGTGGGTCCCTCATGGCTTGGTGCTGTCCTCACAATAGTGAGAGGATTCTCGTGAGATCTGGCTGTTGTAAAGTGTGGCACCTCTCCTCCACTCTCCTTTGCTCTTGCTTTGGCCTTGTGATGAGCCTGCGGCTTCCTGAGACCTCATCAGAAGCTGAGCAAATGCCAGGTACCATGCTTTTTGTGCAGCCTGTAGAATAATGAGCCAATTAAACCTCTTTTCTTTTATTTATTTACTTATTTATTTGAGATGGAGTCTTGCTCTTGTTGCCCAGGCTGGAGAGCAATGGCATAATCTCAGCTTATTGCAACCTCCGCCTCCCGGGTTCAAGCAATTCTCCTGCCTCAGCCTCCCCAGTAGTTGGGATTACAAGCACGCACCACCATGCCCAGCTAACTTTTGTATTTTTAGTAGAGACGAGGTTTCGCCGTGTTGGCCAGGCTGGTCTTGAACTCCTGACCTCAGGTGATCCACCCACCTCTGCCTCCCAGAGTGCTGGGATTACAGGTGTGAGCCACCACGCCTGGCTGTAAACCTCTTGTCTTTATAAATTACCCTGTCTCAGGTATTCCTTTACAGCAATGCAGCGCAGTAGAAGAACAGCTTAGCACAGTAGCAGAGATGGATAGCTGACCACCAAAGACTCCTTCATAGTGTAGGTTGTTGTAAGAAGGTGATGCCCAACTAGAGGATATTTAACGCTCCTGCTCCCCTGCATCTTGGGTGGAAGTTGTATGGCTAATTCTTGCCAATGGGAAGAGAGAGGAAGTAATGGGAGTCAGTCACTTTTGAGTAGAATAGTGAGGAAGTAGATGTATCTTCGTCGCAGCTCCTCTGTATGTCTTTAGGTGAATGGGGAGGACTCCTAGGATCCTGCCAGAGGGGTGAGCCACAAGACAGAGTTCTTGGTTCCCTGAATAACTACATAAAATATCACCCAACAAATATTATCCTAACTAAATTCCCAGATGAGTCAGATGTAAACTTTCCTTAGGTTAAGCCTATGGCAACTAGAGTCTTTTTTTTTTTTTTTTTTTTTTTTTGAGATGGAGTCTTGCTCTGTCGCCCAGGCTGGAGTGCAGTGGCACATTCTCAGCTCACTGCAACCTCCATTTCCTTGGTTCAAGCAATTCTCCCTGCCTCAGCCTCCCGAGTAGCTGGGATTACAGCCGCCTGCTACCATGACCAGCTAAATTTCGCATGTTTTAGAGACATAATTTTCCCATATTGGCCAAGCTGGTCTTGAATTCCTGATGTCAAGTGATCCACCTGCCTTGGCCTCCCAAAGTGCTGGGATTACAGGCATGAGCCACCGTGCCCAGTCAGGAACTAGAGTCTTACCTTAGCAAACACGGAAGAATTTAATCGTATCATCCACACACTCATTTCCGTCACATAGAATTGTTATCAGAGACCATCAAAACTTTAAAACCAAGGATTCACATATCCTTACAGCTGTACCTTTCCTCCAAGATCTTTTCCAAAAATAACCAATTTATTTTTTTGTGCTGGAAATCCACTGAGGCAAATCACCTCTCTCTTTGCTAATTCTCCTAAGAAGTATGGGGAGCACTTTATTTTTATGTTTTTTTGTTTGTTTGTTTTTGGATACAGAGTCTGGCTCTGTCTCCCAGGCTGAAGTGTAGTGGTGCCATCTTGGCTTACGGCAACCTCTGCCTCCCAAGCTCAAGTGATTCTCCTGCCTCAGCCTCCCGAGTGGCTGGGATTATACTCGTGTGCCACCACGCCTGGCTAAGTTTTGTATTTTTAGTAGAGACAAGGTTTCACCATGTTGGCCAGGCTGGTTTCTGACTCCTAACCTCAAGTGATCCTCCCATCTTGGCCTCCCAAAGTGCTGGGATTACAAGTGTGAGCCACTGTGCCCAGCCTTGGGGTACACTTTAGTAGTTACTGTACCTGCACTCACTCCCTCTTCACTGAGAGTCTTAAACCACAAACTATCCATGGCTTATGACGGGTTTCATCAACAAAGCTCCATACCTTCACTTTTAATTTTTACCAAACTCATAGCCTTCTCTTGAATGAACATATTGATGCTAATGCTAGAATCACACACGCTAATTGTGTTCTGACTTATCAATCACTTTTATTTGCTCTTGATGATTATTGCCGATTGCAAACGTGTAGACAGATCCTTGCACCTGCTTCACGAATAACTCTTTGTCTTCAGAAATTACCTTGAAGACTAGTGAATTATGCCACTTTAAAATTTTAAATATCCCCTACTCTACTTACATTATTAACACAGGCCTCTTCTTATTAGCACTTTCAATACGTTTCTTGCTTTTACATTTATTGGATATTCTGGATTAATCATCTTTGCAAAAGAACTTAAAATCTAGCATGAATAAAGCAAATATCCAGAAGAATATTTAAAAATAATGTTATCCTCACAACCAAAAATAACAGCTGAGGGCCCCTGTTGGTGGTGAGTTTAGCTAGAGTATTTTTATATTGTTCTTAGCTTTGTCAACATATATTAATGCTTTTAAGTTGTAGAATCTGAGAGGGCCAGAGCTAGAGGGTTATCTCATTCAGTTAAATATCTATGCTTTACACATGAGAGAAATGAGATCGAGAGAGGTGCATAACAAGTTCCTGATTGCATGGCTAAAAATTTAACTCAAATGTAAATGAAACAGAATTTAATAATATGTGAGAGTTCTTCAGATTACTTTTAGTCCATCTTGTCAAGTTTTAACAGACATTTTTTTCACCAGCTCAGCTTTTCCCCTCAGTCTCCTAAGAAAATACCGTCTTTGCCTTATTAATAGGATGAAGAGTAGAGAGATTCACTTAGAGACATATAGGAAATAGTGTAGATTCTTGTATGGTTTTTCAACTCTTAGGGTCTGGGTAATTGAAAATAAGCAAAAAGACATTATTTCCAAAGACAAATTTTATGGAAAAGATGGAAAGCCGAATAGATCTATATGAACAAGAGCTGTGAAAGAGAAAACAGAGAAAGTTTGGTATGGCATGAAAACTTGAGGGACTCTGAAAGAACTGATACTTTTGAGAGAATTGAAAAAGTGAAACCAATCACTCTCCCCTTTGCTCTCGGAATCCGGTAGAAAGCAGTTTGAAAGACATCCATTTCTGAGTTACAGCCAGTTATTCCCAACATCACTGAATATTCCAAGTATCATCAAATAAATTATGTTATGGAAAGTGCTGCTTTTCAGACTTTTATTTGAGGCACCCTTAATGTCAATGGAAACATCAGCTCTGGGCACTGGCTCCAGTTACTTTGTAAGATGCTGGAAAGTTTCCATCTTCTCCATAACATTTATCTTTGGTAATAGTGTCTCTCTTTTTTCTGATTGATGGTGAACCTCATCAAATTGGTGCCCTGATGCTTGTTCAAGGGATGGAGTGAGAAGTAGAGCTAATATTGTCAGGCACAGTGGCTTATGCGCTTTCGGAGGCCAAAGTAATCCCAGAACTTTGGGAGGCTGAAGAGGGTGGATCACGAGGTCGGGAGATCGAGACCATCTTGGCCAACATGATGAAACCCTGTCTCTACTAGAAATATTAAAATTAGCCGGGTATGGTGGCCCGTGCCTGTAATCCCAGCTTCTCGGGAAGCTGAGGCAGGAGAATCGCTTGAACAAGGGAGACGGAGATTGCAGTGAGCTGAGATCCTACCACTGCACTCCAGCCTGGCAACAGGGCAAGACTCCATTTAAAAAAAAAAAAAAACAAGAAGAGCTAATATTTAGAAGGGAAAAGACAGTCAGTTAAGTTCTTTGAGATTTAAGTAACGAAGATAAAGATCCTAGGTCTGAGAAATGCCCATGTAACTTGATTTTAGAAAGATACATATAGGGGAGGGGGTTCCTTATGGGCCCTATATGACCACGAATACCTGTTCTCGAAACTCTGGGCCACAAAAGTGAAAGTACATCCATGGGCATGTGGATATTGCCAGCTGTGGGTAAAATCCTTTAGATCAAATGAGTTAAACCTAGAATGAGCCCCTAACTGGCATGTCCTCCTGCAGTACTCTTGACTCTGAAAACCAGTGCACACCAGTGTCCAGAAAAGAATAGTCTCATGAAAGAAGAAAAAGATGACTTGAAACCCAACTGGTAAGAGAAAAATTCTGTCACTGGCTTTCTCTTAAAAATCCAATTTAGTTCAGGAAGTGGATTTTTCTATTTCTTAGTCATCTCTCAAAAACAACAACAAAAAAAATTAAGCCAAATCTTGGAGAGGAAGGACCACAGACAGGAAAATAATATCTATTCCAGAGTCATATCAAGCAATATGTGTTCAGGTACTTATTTTATTTCCAAATGTGTTTCCCTTGATTCTTGGGTAAAATCAGTTACTTTTCCTTCAATCTTGGGCACTACCAGGACTTTAGAAAGAACTCTCCTTGGATTTTTAAAAGATAATTAGCAAACTGGATATCTATACAAAAGTAATTTTGTACCTCAGCAAAAGAGTGCATTCAGCAGGTAATTCACTCTGTGGCTTTTCATTAGCAAGCTTTTCCTCGGGGCAATTTAGAGGTTAAGGCCCTACTCATCCACTTTCTCAGCATCTGTTAGAATTACTGCTGTAATTCACCAAGGGGAGTCAAAGAAACAGCACCTCTCACCAGAACTAACCCTTGTAATTGAGTTGGATTCATTTAGAATGTATCTCATGTTAGTCATTTAAAGGATAGTATGTAATCCTCTCAACAACCTTATAAGTTAAAGCTAATCTCAAGAAAGAAACTGGTTTTGAGAAGTTCAGCGATTTCTCCCAAATCACATACTTAATACACTTAATAAATGGCAGGGTTGCCACAGTCTTTGTAACTCTGAAGTCTATTACCTCTCTGCTCAGCTTCTTGGCTTTATAGCATCTCTTTCCTTTAATCTCACCCATAGGCTAAAAAATCCCAAGCACCTTATGTCTCCTGGGATTAGGAGAGTCTAAAAGGAAATGCAAATACTTTGTCTGCCAGGGGCAATATGTGACCTCGCTGCTATATATTGCAATTTTTAAAATGCAATCAAAGTTTACCCAGATTTCTATAGGTAGATACTTACCATAGTAGAAATCTTATCTTTCTTTTCTTCTTCTTTTTGAATTTATTCATTTATTTTTCTTGTCACCTAGGCTGGAGTGCAGGGGCACAATCATGGCTGACTACAGCCTCAACCTGCTGGGCTCCGTTAATCCTCACACCTCACCCTCCTGAGTAGCTGGGACTACAATTGTGGGCACCACACCGAGCTAATTTTTGTATTTTTGGTAGAGATGGGGTTTCACCATGTTACCCAGGGTGGTCTCGAACTCCTGGGTTCAAGCGATCCCCCCGTCTCAACCTTCCAAAGTGCTAGGATTACAGGTGTGAGCCACTGTGCCCGGCCAAAATCTTATCTTTCTATTTATAAGATAGAAATACACTTTATTAATATACCTTTACTTGGTAAATCTAAATTATAATAGTTTCTTGTTATAAAAAATTAAACCATTTTTGTAAATATCAATATTTAAAATTAGGAGTAAAGATAACATTTTAATTTTTTACCAGCTTAACTATTAATGAAATACAAAATAATTTCACATCCCTTGAAGTACCTTCTGAAAATCTTTACTTTAGAATCCTTCCTTCCTTCCTTCCTTCTTTCCTTCCGTCTCTTCCTTCTTTCCTTCCTTCCCTTCCTTCTTTCCTTTTCTTTCTTTCCCTCCTTCCCTCCTTCCTTCCTTCCTTCTTTCCTTTCTTCCTTCCTTTCTTTCTTTCCTTCCCTCCCTCTCTCCCTCTTTCTCTCTCTCCCTCAGTCTCTCTCTCTCTCCCTCAGTCTCTCTCTCCCTTTGAAATATGTACCACACATCTTCTAAGAAGCAGAAACTGGGGAGTGAGAAAGGGTCCCTGCTCTTAAGAGCTCATGTGTTAATCAAAAGAGACACAGCATGATTACAATTTCAGGAAGAAAAATATCAAGTGAAGCACAAAATGCTATGGGAGTTTGTAGTGGGATGGACTAATTTGGCTAGGTGTGGAGTAGGGGTCTTGGTAGACTTTGTAAAGGAGGTGGCTTTTTAAGAGAGGTGGGAATAATCCATGCTGTGTTAGAAACAAGGGCTTTTCAGATGGAGGGAAAAACCACGACGGAGAAGGAAAAGGGCGGACCAGAGATTTAAGGACAGTGTGAGGTTTGCGTGGAGGGAGTCATGAGAGGTGTGTTGGGATCACATGGTAAAGTCTGTGAATATCTTTCTGAGGAAGTGTAGCCCTTAGTCTAACAGGTAATGGGGCCATCAAAAATTTTTTTCAGTAGGGGAGTAAAAACATCCAAGTTGTTCTTTTTTTATGAGATTAGCCTGACAGCAGGCTCCCGTGAAACATGCGTTACAGGAGGAGGAGCTTGTTGTCAAGGAGAACAACAAGGATAATAATTTTGACTCTAGTGAGGGACAGTCATCCAAAGGAAAGGATTATTCATGATGAAGGCAAGAGACAGGTCCAAGGCTATGTGATACGAGGAGTAAAGATATAGAGATATCCTGGTATATTGGGTTGAACAGTGTCCCCCTAAATTCATGTCCTCTTGGAACCCGTGAATGTGACCTTTTTTTTTTTTTGGAAATAGGGTCTTCGAAAATTTAATTAAACGAGGTCATACAGGATTAGGTGATTAGGGTTGGGACCCAATTTAATAATTGGTGCCCTTATAAAGAGAGAGTGATTTGGTGCTTTTATAAGGAGAGAGAAGGAAGATACACACACAGAGGGAGGAGTGCTATGTTAGGATGGAGGCAGGGAGAGCAGCGATGCAGCTACAAATCAAGGAACACCAAAGATGGCCAGAAACCGTAACCAGCTAGAAAGAGACGAGGAATGATTACTTTCTAGAACTTTCAGAGAACAGCATGGCTCCTTGGACACCTTGGTTTTGGACTTACAGCCTCCAGAACTGTGCAGGAATACATTTCTGTTGTTTTAAGCCACCAACTTTGTGGTAATCTGTTACAGCAGCTCTAGAAAACTAATACACCTGAACAACCTTAGAAAGATCAGATGGTGGTGGTTACCTTCAGGGACAAGGAGAGATTCATTAAAACTTCTTACGCTGGCTGGGTGTGGTGCCTCACACCTGTAATCTCAGCACTTTAGGAAGCCGAGGCAGGTGGATCACCAGGTCAGGAGTTCAAGACCAGCCTGGCCAACATGATGAAACCTGTCTCTCCTAAAAATACAAAAATTAGCTGGGCGTGGTGGTGGGCACCTGTAATCCCAGCTACTCAGGAGGCTGAGGTAGGAGAATTGCTTGAACCTAGGCAGCAGAGGTTGCAGTGAGCCTAGATCATGCCACTGCATTCTAGCCTAGGTGACAGAGCAAGACTCTGACTCAAAAAATCAACCAAACAAAAAACCTTATTATACTAAAGAGGAAAGACCACGTTTTTTATATGACAAATTACATAGTGGGCCTTTGTGGGGGGCACAAATATAAACAAGCATTGCTGCTAATTCAGAATCTTACAGACACGTTAGTGACGACTACGAACAATTAGTGGAAGGGGCTGTAATCATGGAAACAGATGAGGAAACAGACTCAATGACGTGAAGTTACTTCTTAAAATTCCCAGAGCTTTAAAGTGGCAGAACTGGGCTTGCACTTATCTCTCCCACCTCCTAGTCCAGTTCTGAACACAGATTTTCACAGGAGGGTAAAAATAAAGAAGAACACCGTGGAATAAAGAAAGAGGCTTAGAAAAAGGAGGCTGGTGCTCTCCAAGGATTAGTCCCTGCTTTTTAAAAATCTCTGTCCCAGAATGGAAACATGGTAATCTGTTTGCAAATTCCCAGTTTCCCAGCCCCCTAACTCCACCCTAGTGTTCGAGAGCGCTGTCCTATTTCTCTTAAATCTCCAAAGACTGACAATGATGACATCATTGCTTTGGCCATTTTTAATTTTATCTGCTAAAAGATTGAAACTTAGAATAAGTAGGTCACCATAAGTTTGGAACAAATGCGTCAAATGTTTCAGAAGCTCCCAGCCTTACAGCAAAACTAGAAGTGTTAGTTAACCAAGATAAGCACCACCTTGGGAGAGGCATTTGATAATGTGTTTCTTATCATATAATAATATTACAAACTGATTGGATCGGGGAAAAACATGCGGGTCATTTAAGTTCATCTCTCTGTCTTTTAGGAACGTCTATAGTATGCACCATCTAAGAAGGACAGAACTTGGCTGACCAGACATTTCTTTCTCTCTCTCTCTCTCTTTTTTTTTTTTTATGAGACAGAGTCTCACTCTGTTGCTCAGGCTGGAGTACAATGGTGCAATCTCAGCTCACTGCAACCTCCACCTCCCACGTTCAAGCAATTCTCCTGCCTCAGCCTCCTGAGTAGCTGGGACCACAGTCACACCTGGTTAATTTTGTGTGTGTGTTTTTAGTAGAGACAGGGTTTCACTATGTTGGCCAGGCTGGTCTCGAACTCCTGACCTCAGGTGATCTACCCGCCTCGGCCTCCCAAAATGCTATAATTACAGGCATGAGCCACCACACCCAGTCCAGGCATTTCTTAAAAGTCTCTGGTCTGGGGATATGCTGGCTGGTTCTTAAATTCACAGAAATGCTAAAAATGGAACAGCCCTTACTTAATTATTTACTGACTTTAGATAGTACTGCTGTCGGCACTGCTTCTGGGTTGTCTCACTTAACCCTTGAAACAGCTGTAGAGACTTCAGTCTACCTTTTCATTTTAGGGATAGCAAAAGCTGAAAGTAACTTGCTAAAAGTAAATTTACACAAGAGGAAATCATATGAAAAACACTTGGAGAGATGTTTGACTTGCTCAGTTACTGAAGAAATAGAACAAAAGACCATTCTGAGATTCCTATCAAATCATCAAAACTTAATATTTTATATCTAAGTTTATTTAATCCCAGTGATGATCAGACTGCAAAGAAAGAGGCAATCTCATTCGTGGAAGGTACTGTAAATGCATTAAATTGGTATGACTGTTTTCAAAGGCAATCTGCTCATTTAAACCATGACTTATATAAAGGGTCCTATCCTATGACCGAGTGATCTAGTTTCTGGATTTACATCCTAAAGTTTTATACATTTAAAAAATTATTTGCTCAGATTTTTAGCACAGTATAATTCAATATTTAAGAACTCAAAGATTGCATAGTCTGAACTCTTCCAAAACAGACAAACAAATTGAGACACATGAAGAAATGATTTTCCAAGGGTCTGAGCCAGGTCAGAATATAAGAATCTTGTCCAGCAATATTTTCATTCTGCTCTGGAGCATTTTGGTGAAAAATTGAAAATGATTCACATCTCCCCAAATGAAGAGGATAGTTTAACAAAATTGTGAAGAGCCTGGCTTCCTGGACTCAAATTGTGACTCCGTCAGTCACTAGTTAAGTGGTTTAAGGCAGGCACTTAACTCTGTGTTTCACCACTAAAATGGTGCAATAATAGAATCTTGTGTATATTCCAGCCATTGCTGCCACAACCAGATTTTATGTTGGCTCTGACTGACTTCACGAAGTTGTGCAGGGACATTACAGAGTTCCTAGCTAGCTTCAAGTCCTCATGCCTGCCTTTTTCGCCTACCCTGAGGCTTCCCTGTTGATAACGGAGGTGTGACATGCACCAGCCCAGAAGTGTGTGTGTGTCTGTGTGTGTGTGTGTGTGTGTGTGTGTGTGTGTGTGTGTGTGTGTTTGCTGTGTGTGTGTCTCAGGGTAGTGGTGGGTGGATAAAATATTTCATAGGGCAGATGGGAACAGGTGGACAAACTTCCTTCTCCCTTCCCCTATAGGACTGTCGAACATGCAGCTGATGCAGCCTTTTGGAGAATTGTCTCCTGGGAAGACAGTCTTAGATGGGTCTATCACACTTGGTGGTAACTCGATTAATTACATAGCCTCATATGGATTTTTCCCCATTCCCTGCCTCACACTGCTTTTCCTTCACTCTTGCCTCCCTGGAATTGCACCTTGAATAAAGCAGTGTATGGAATCCTTTGCTTCAGGCTTTGCTTTATTTTGAGGCCAGACTAGAGAGATGGCACCCACCTCAGAGGGCTTTAGTGAGGAAACATTTAATAAGTAAAAACGGGTAAAGTGGTTAGAACAGTGCCTGATAAATAGTAATTACTATGTAAGTGTGAGCCATTCTTATTATACTGTATGACTGTGTAGCTCTGTAAAATAGCAAATATTTAGACTGTGCTGCTATGTAGAAAAATATATGTGAAATGTTAAGCAAAAACAGAATGCTAGGAAGCAAGCATCACAGGAATTATATCTCCATAAAAATTACATATACTCATCGATGATAGAAGAGAAGACATAGAGTTGGAAATTGTGACTATATAATGGGGAAGAGGTGCTGTGTTTACATTTCCACAGAGGTATTTATCCAAAGTGGAGTTTAAATAAACAGAATAAATACACTCTTTTCCCTCTGCTCAGAGATACAGTCCAGTGCTTATAACTCCTCAGAGCTGGAAAGTCCTTCCATGCAAGACTTTTCTTTATACTGTAATTTTAATTCACTGTTTATGAAGTTTGGAAACCGTGGAGAAGTGGCTGTGATGAAACAACTCACTCTCTCTGCAGACAGAGGTCTCTGCTTCTGCTTTTCATGGGGCGGTGAGATGATGGGTTCCTCTGTTAGGGGCTGCTTTGTCCCACACTCAGCGCTCAACCTCCTCTGTAGTGGGCCCTCAGCAGCACCCAACACACAGCAAAAGACTGAAAATGACTTCTTTCCCTCTCTCTCCTCTTTCCTTTCCTCTCCTCAGTCTCTTGGAGTCCAGACGAGGAAGAAATGATACGCAAGTTATGAAAGATGGCGTCCTGAACTTGGCTTCATTAGAATTTCAAGCACAACATTTTTTTGTGCAGAGAAAAGCTCAATGTGAGCAGAGAACATTTTTCTATGGGGTTGGGGATTGGGAGATTCATTATACTCCCTAATCTCATTTGTTTATCTGGGAGCCCAGGTCTGTGTTTGGTCATGTGACCCATCTTGGTTTAAACTCTCTAATGGCCTCCCGTAGCACTTAGAGTTAAACCCAACTTCTTCTTGTCCTGGCGGCAAAGCCTTCCTGCATCCTCCCCCTGCTCAGGTCCCGGAACTTGCCTCATACCTTTCTCCTTGGCTCGCCACTTTCTAGCTAACTCAGTCATTTTGTGTTGTTTGTTTCTCAAACATGCTAAACTTGTTTTCATCTAAACCTTTTTAAACTAACAGCCCAGAATACTCTTCCTCTCCATGTTCACGCATTTGGTTTCTTCTTGTCTTTCAAATCTCAGTGTAAATGTCACCTCTTTAGAGAAGAATTCTCTGGCCATGCAATCTAAGATACGTGAGTCACTCTTTTACCTTACCCAGTTTTGGTTCTCTGAAGAATAGCCATCTGGTTTTGTGTTCTTTGTTTAGATATTGTTTAGTGTTTGACATAATCTTTGAAGGAGGGAGAACCTTGTGTGCTCTGTTCTTCTGTCCTTCCCTAAATTCTGTAATAGCGCCCAGCACAGAGACACACTCAGTAAGTATGTTACGTAAATATATATGCATGCAGAGTGAATGTTAGGTTAACAGGGGCTTCCAGGTGGTGCAGGAAGAGCAAAAGCTGCAAATGACAGCTGTACTTTTCTCTCTTGAGCTGAAAAGTAGGCCAGACCCATTGCTTTTCCACCCCTTTGTACATCAAAAAAAACATATTATTAACACCCTCCAGGTGGTAAAAAGAAAAGAGGACACTGAGCTAATCTATCTGTGCCATATAGTTTGTGGGTTCAGAATATTAACTACTTGAAGAATCACACACACATTATCAGATTTAAAGACTTACTATAAAGCTACAGTAATCAAGACAGTATTGGTGATAGAAATCACCAATACCATATTGACCAATGGAACAGAATGGAGAGCACAGAGACATATGGCCAATTGATTTCTGGCAAACTTTCAAAGGCAATTAATTAAAGGCAGGATTTGTCTAGTCAACAAATGATGATGAAACAATTGGTCGTCCATATGCAAAACCAAGAACTTTGACCAAAACTTCAAACCTTACACAAAAATAGTTTAAAATGAATCATAGAGCTAAAGGTAAAATGTGGAATTGTACAACCTTTTTTGGTAGTTTTTATTTTTATTGTTGTTTTTATTTTTGAGACAGGATCGCCTAGGCTGGAGTGCAGTGGCAAGAACACAGCTCACTGCAGCCTGGGGCTTCTGGGCTCACGGGATCTTTCTGCCTCCGCCTCCTGAGTAGCTGGGAATACAGGTGGGTGTCATCATGCCCGGCTAAATTTTTATTTTTATTTTTTGCAGAGACAGGGTTTCACCATGTTGCCCAGATTGGTCTTACATTGCTGGGTTCAAGCAATGTGCCTACCTTGGCCTCCCAAAGTGTTGGGATTACAGACATGAGCCACCACGCTCAGCCCTATAAAATCTTTTGAAGAAATGATAGTACCAAAATGTCTTTGACCTGAAATTAGACAGAGAGGTTTTTTTATTCATTTATTTTTTTAAATGACTTAAAAATATTTATTTATTACAAATGTATTATCGTACACTTCTGGAGGTAAGTCTTAAATGGGTTTCGTTAAGCTAAAATCAAGATATCAGCAGGGCTGCAATCCTTCTGGAAATTCTAGGGGAGAAACTATTTCTCTGTCATTTTCAGCTTCTGAGGAGGCCTGCGTTCCTTGGCTGATGGCCCCTTTCTCCATCACCAAAGCCAGTACTGTAGTGTCTCCCAGTCACTTTCTCTTTCTCTCTGACCAGGGCCCTCCTGTCAAAGAGTTCTTAAACAGGACACCAAAAGCATGATCCATTAAAAAGAAAAGTTGATAAATTGGACCTCATAACAATTTAAAAAGTTTGCTTTGTAAAATACGTTATTAAGATAATGAAAATACAAGCTATGAACTGGGTGATGAAAATAGTTTTGAATCATATTTCTAACAAAGTACTCATATTTAGAATAAATAAAAAATTCTTAAAACTCAATAATAAGAAAAACAAATTTTTTAAATGGGCAAATATCTTGAACAGACACTTTGCTAAAGAGGAAATACAAATGGCAAATAAGCCCAGAAAGGGATGCTTAACATCTCTTTAATAAGCACATAAAGAAGTTCAAATAGAAAAAAAAAAGCAAATTAAATCAACATGAGATACTATTAAACACTCAGTAGAAAGGCTGAAATTAGACCAGGCACGGTGGCTTATGCCTGTAATCCCAGCACTTTGGGAGGCCAAGACAGGCGGATCACCTGAGGTCAGCAGTTTGAGACCAGCCTGACCAACATGGAGAAACCTCGTGTCTACTAATAATACAAAATTAGCTGGGCATGGTGGCGCATGATTGTAATCCCAGCTACTCGGGAGGCTGAGACAGGAGAATTACTTGAACCCTGGAGGCAGAGTTTGCAGTGAGTGGAGATTGCCCCACTGCACTCCAGCCTGGGCAACAAGAGCAAAACTCCATCTCAAAAAAAAAAAAAAAAAAAGGCTGGAAAAAAACAAATTAACAACTGACAATACCAAGTGCTGATAAGGATGTGGAAAACTCAAGATAACAATCATTCTGGAAAAGGTTATCGTTTATTATAAGGTTAAACAAATGCTTACCATGTGACCCAACAACCTCACTCCTAGGTATTTACCCCCCAAAAATAAAAGCTTCCCTTTACACAAAAACTTATGTGTAAATGTTTATAGCAGCTTTATTCACGATCTCCAAAAATTGAAAACAACCCACATTTCTTTCAACAGATGAATGGATAAATAAATGTGATATGTCTGTATCATGGAAAACTACTCAGCAACGAAAAGGAAGAGACAATTGTTACATGCAGCAACAGGATGAAGTTCAAAGACATTCTACTGAGTGGAAGAGGCTGGTCTGAAAAGGTTATTACTACAAAATTCCATTCATATCACATTCTCACAAAGAAAACAACCATGTGACAGAGACCAGACCACTGAGTTCCAGCGGTAAGCATGGAAGGAAGGTGTGATTACAGAAGGGTAAAGTGAGGAACTGATTTGCATACTGATTGCGGTGATGGTTGCATGAATCTACACGTGCATTAAAATTCTTAGAACTGTACATCAGGGAGACCAATTTTATTATATAAAATTAAGAAACATAAAATTTAATAAAGGAACTAATAATTATCAAGACCTTGAATCTGGGTAACATTAGTTTCTGGCTGTGCTATATTGGATCAGATACTACTTTCCTTAAGCCTCAGTTTTCTCTCTATCTAAAATGGGTATAATAGGAGTATCCACAGCTCATAGGGATGTTTGGTGAATTATATGAGGCAATGCATGTATAGTTGCATGTACAGTGGCATATTAGTGAATACACAGTAAATTTACTTGTTAATATGGGGTCATTATTTTCAGAAGAAAAATCTTTAGAGGAGGCTGAATGTAATGGTAATAAGGAACAAAAGCTTTAATAAACAGTCGTACTTAGCTTTGCATTGCTTATCATCTTGGACACGTTAATCACTCTCTCTGAACTTCGTTTTCCTAATCCAAGAACAGTGATAGTAATATTCACTTTATTATATTGTGATGAGCATAACCATTAATGTATGTATAATGTCTGGTACTCAGCGAGTGCTCCATAAGTGATAGCTGTAATTATGATTTAGAATGGTTCAATAAGTAATATATGATTTCTTCTGACATTGAAAAATTATGTTTACAAATATGTAATTCCAAATGATTAATTATGCAACAAAAGAAAGAGCTGACGTTATGCAAATGTTTTCATTTGTACTAGGCTGGCCATTCACACATATATTTTTCCATTCATAGCCAAAATGGTAATTGGTTGAAATGAGCACTGTTGCATTTTAATGAGCCCTTAAAAGGGCAAAAGGATTCTTCTAGTACAATACAGAATGGATTTTCCATGATAGTGTGTATTTTTCTATTTTGTTATTTTAATTTGCAAATGGAGTCCACAGGTCTTTCTTCATTTCATAATGCTTTCCATCTCTCATCTCAAGGGTGTGTTTTAAAGCAAATTAAAGTTGAAGCCAATGAAACCTAGAAAGGTCTGGTGGCCTCTATGGGCTAGATGTGTAGAGACAAGCTGAATTTCCCCTGGGTTTACGGTTTTTTAGATTGCTTATCATTGTTGTCATCGTCATCATCATCATTATCATCAACCAGGCTCTGATTATCCAAGAAAGGCTCTTTGGTTCTATAGCACCTCTGATCATATTGAATATTATTTAAGCTATTTTTGCTTTTTCTCCTTATTTATAGATCCATGAAAAGGGAAACTGTTGCTTTAAGATGATAAAGGATGCACATTTTAACAAGAGACATCACTCTGTCAGCCAGTTGTATAAAAACACACCTTCAGCAAAAGACATTTCTTATAAGTTAGATTATCTTTCCTTGTGAATTTAAAATGTTCTGAAATGGCTGATGTGGTTTTATTGCTGCTTATGAATAGCATTATAGAGGTTATTGATGGGAAAGGAAGAACAGAATACTTGAAGCACAAAGCTGGAATAGATCTTAGAAATGTAGCCTAATACTGTTATCATATCAAAGAGGAAAATGGAAATCTAGAGGAGAAAGTACCAGGCACGTGTTACTCAACAGGCAAGAGACAGCATCAAGATGGAAACCCAGGTCTCCTGCCTGCCGGACAGGTTAATTTTTTCTATATCACATCATCTCTTCAACAACACCTCTCTGTTTTTTTTCTGTTATACTTTTTAACCCCAGGTTTGCAAAGTTTATTTAATTACGTTGGTTCGTAGAATACTATCACCATTAATGCATACCAAGACTCTTTCATGTGTTATTATATATTTTTCTCGACTCTAAATTGTCATCCCCAGACCTTTCTCCCTCTTAGACATTTATTCTACTGTATTTGATATGTCCTTAAGTAGAAAATACTGTTTTATCTATGGATTTTTATTTACTTCAATGTATTGTGCTAGAAATTTTCATTCAATACTGTGCTTTTAGGTCCATCCATGTGGCTATATGTTAATTTACTCTGACCGTGGCTTAGTATTCCAGGCTATTAACTTACCGCATTATACTTATCTATTCCCCTCTGGTGGATACTAGATAACTTCCATATTTGATACCACAAACAATGCTGCCACAATTAAGTTCTTTTGTTTAAATATGGGGTCTCTTTATGTTGTCCAGGTTGGACTCAAACTCCTGGGCACAAGTGATCCTCCTTCCTCAGCCTCCTGAGTAGCTGGGACTACAGGTGTGTGCCACTGTGCATAGCTTTATCTTGTATTTGTTTCTTAGTGAACTCATGGGTGAAATGTTCTGGGTATACCCATTGTTAGGATTGTTGGGTCATTAAGGTACAACCATTCTTAATGTTGTTAAATATTTGCCAGATTTCTTTCCACAAAGGCTATATGTTTTACACTCAAAACCAGCAGCACCTGATTGTCCCCATCTTCTCATATCCTTGTCAGTAATCAGTCTTATCTTCCTTTCTTTTCTTCCTCTCTTTCACAAAGCTATCCTACGTTTTCTTCTGACGACCTTATAGTTTTGTCTTTAAGATTTAGGTCCTTAATCCACCTAAAGCCTATGTTTAGATAAGGTACAAGGTAGGGCAACACTTTTACATTTCTTCATATAATATTAATATTTCCATTTTCTCAATACTATTTGGGTAGGCACTTCACTCTTGCACCTTTACTCCACTCCAGTCACATTGCTTTATTTTTATTTTATAATTTAAGCCTTTATTTTAGATGCAGGGGATACATGTATAGGTTTGTTACATGGGTATATTGTGTGATACTGAGGTTTGGGGTATGATTGATCTCATCACCCAGGTGATGAGCATAGTACTCAATAGCTTTTCAACCCTTGCTCCCTTCTCTCCCTCCCTTTTATAGTAGTCTCCAGGATCTATTATTGTCCTCTTTATGCCCATGAGTATTCGGGGCTTAGCTCCCACTTACAGGTAAGAACATGCGGTATTTGGTTTTCAGTTCCTGCATTAATTCTCTTAGGATAATGGCATCCAGCTGCATCCACACTGATGCAAAGAACATGATTTCATTCTTTTTTTATGATTGCATAGTATTCCATGGTGTATATGTGCCACATTTTATTTATCCAATCTGCTGCGAATTGGCATGCAGGTTGATTCCATGTCTTTGCTATTATGAAGAATGCTGTGATGAACATATGAGTGCATGTGTCTTTTTGGTAGAATAATTTATATATAACCAATAAAAAGATTGCTGGGTCAAATGGCAGTTCTAAGTTTTTTGAGAATCTCCAGTCTGCTTTCCATAGTAGTTGAACTAATTTACATTCCCGCCAACAATGTATAAGCATTCACTTTTCTCTGCAGCCTTGCCAGCATCTGCTGCTTTTTTATTTTTTAGTAATAGCCACTTCAACTGGTGTGAGATGGCATTTCATTGTGGTTTTGATTTGCATTTTTCTGATGATTAGTGATGTTGAACATTTTTCAGTATGTTTTGTGGGCCACTTGTATGTCTTCTTTTAATAAGTGTCTTTTCATGTCTTTGCCTACTTTTAAATGAGGTTATTGGTTTTTGCTTGTTGAATTGTTTAATTTTCTTATAAATTCTAGACATTAGACCTTTGTCAGACGCATAGTTTGCAAATATTTTCTCCCATTCTGCAAGTCGTCTATTAACTCTGTTGATAGTTTCTTTTTCTGTGCAGAAGCCCCTTAGTTTCATTAGTTTCCATTTGTCAATTTTGCTTTCATTGCCATTGCTTTTGAGGACTTAGTCACAAATTATTTCCCAAGATCGATGTCCAAAATGGTATTTCCTAGGTTTTCTTCTGGTATTCTTATAATTCGAGGTCTTACATTTAAGTCTTTAATCCATCTTGAGTTATTTTTCATATATAGTGAAAGGTAGGGGTCCAGTTTCATTTTTCTGCATATGGCTAGCCAGCTATCCCAGTTCCATATATTGAACTGCTTATTTTTCTCATCCAGTCTGATTTAAAATGCTTCAGGATCTAGACATTTTCCACTAGGTTCATGAAGATATCATGATTCACAGACACATGCTCTAATTTTTTTTTTTTAAGATAGGTTCTCACTCTATCACCCAGGCTGGTGGACAGTGGTGCAGTCACAGCTCACTGCAACCTCTGCTTCCTGGGCTCAGGTGATCCTCCTGCCTCGGCCTCCCAAGTAGCTGGGACTATAGGTACATGCCACCATGCCCAGCTAATTCTTGTATTTTTTGTAGAAATGGGGTTTCACCATGTTGCCTAGGCTGGTCTCAAACTCTTGAGCTTAAGTGACCTGCCGACCTTGGCCTCCCAAAGTGCTGGGATTACAGGCATGAGCCACCACACTCTGCCCCACATGCTCTAAATTCTGAGAATAGTGTTTGTCTTAATTAGACATTTTGTTGGCAAATGGGGAAGAACGAGGATTCAGTATTCCAAAATTTGAAGTCTATAGACTATTGATGGGAGTGTAAAACATCTTATTACAATAAGGGAAACTGCAATTCAGCAAGTGAGCACAACTTCTTATGGGTATGGATAAGAGGACTAGACTCAACTGCACTCCATGAAGCGGTTTGAATATGCTGGCCAATCTCGACTTCTCTCTCAAGTTCAGCCACCTCAATTAGAATATGACCTTCATTTGATATAGTGAGCTCCCAATTAAAATTTTATGTGAAGAGTTTTTGAAGTTAAGAAAATTTTAGAAAACCACTGGTATAGATAGTCCCATGAGTTTTTCTGAATTTTCCTGTTAGGGTACAACCTCTCCCTGAATATTAGTTTTAATTCATTATTTATATGATTCACTTTTAGTTCTATTTCCAAGTTGGCTATTCAGAATAATAGGTAAGAAGTATTACAGTATAGTGTGCTCGGCACATTGAGGGTCAATAAATATTTGATGAGCAAAAGAAGGCTGATGATACCAGGAGAAAGGAATGGGTCAGGTCATTTTCATTTTTTACTGTCAGTAAGCCATACAGGAGTAGGGTAATTTAAAAAAAAAAAGGAGATTGGTATTTTTCATAAATTAAGTAACACTGACTTACTTTCTTAATGGTGCATTAAAACAACTCAATTTTATGAAGGCTGATGATAGAAATGGTTTATACAGTGACCCAAAGAATGCACACACTACTAAACTGTGTAAATTTTTTTGCTTTCTGTTCAAGTGTATGAAAATTACTTGAGTGAGCCCTAGATCTAGTTTTGGAACAGATGACAGTCTGTGTGTGTGTGTGTGTGTGTGTGTGTGTGTGTGTGTGTGTATAAGTGTGCATGTCTATGTCTGTGTGTAAGTATGTGTGTCTGTATGTGTAAATGTGTATGCGTATGTTGTTCAGAGAGAATTCTGTGTCACAGTTGTGTGGTCATAGGAAGTTGGAAAGAAATAAAACCTTAACCTGAGCAGGGATGGCTCAGATGATTTCTCAGATGAAGTGACAGAGACTATTGAGAAAATGTAATTTGAGCCCACAGAAAACCTGTTGTAAGCACTCTAATTCCTGGCTTCAAACTGAACTTTATTCTTCAGGAAAATATCCTGCAATCAATCTTTAATCCTTATTCATTTTTCTTTCTTTCTTTCTTTCTTTCTTTCTTTCTTTCTTTCTTTTTTTTTTTTTTTTTTTGGACATAGGGTCTTATTCTATCACCAGGCTGGAATGCAGTGATGCAATCTCGGCTCACTGCAACCTCTGCCTCCTGGGCTTAAGTCATTCTCCCACCTCAGCCACAGGCATGCACCACCACACCTGGCTAATTGTTTGTAGAGACAGAATTTTGCCATGTTGCCCAGGCTGGTCTCGAACTCCTGGACCCAAATGATCCACCTGCCTTGGCCTCCCAAAGTGCTGGGGTTATAGGGTGAGCCACCATGCTTGGTCCTTTATTCAATTCTTTTTTTTTTTTTTTTGAGACAGAGTCTTGCTCTCTCATCCAGGCTGGAGCGCAGTGGTGCTATCTTGGCTCACTGCAACCTCCGCCTCCTGGGTTCAAGCCATTCTCCTGCCTCAGCCTCCCCAGTAGGTGGGATTATAGGCATGCACTACCAGGCCCAGCTAATTTTTGTATTTTTAGTAGAGACAGGGTTTCACCATGTTGGCCAGGCTGGTCTCAAACTCCTGACCTCGTGATCTGCCCGCCTCAGCCTCCCAAAGTGCGGGGATTAGAGGTGTGAGCCACCACGCCTGGCCCATTAAATTTTTAATGATAACTTTAGGTAACAGTGTAGCTCAGTAAAGAGGAGTCCAATTCTGCCCTCAGACGTGTGGAGAGAAGTTACTCAAGGCAGGAAAAGCACCTCAGCTCCTGATGTAAATGTGCTGTGAAGACTTGTGCCTGAAGGGGTTCTTTTGGTAGACTTTCACAAGCTCAATCCTTAGACGTAATGTATCTCCAACTGTGGAGGACTGTTTCTTTTGGGAGAGTTCTGCAGATGTATGGGGCCTCAGTTACCATGAAGGGTAAAGTTTGGGAAAATTAAACCATGTCAGGAGGGAACAAATGGGCAAAGGGGCTGTGTAGAGTCTGAAATGAAAGCCCTTATGGAATTCTGAAACCAACGTGGGGAAAGGCAGGCTAAGTGATTCCCATTTGGTGATTTGTTTGAAATGTTTTGATGAGGGTTATGGAAAGGAAGACTCCAGTTTCATCATCACAGAGCCATTGGATTTAGAAGAGGTGAGGGGTCTTGTGCTGGGAGGTCAATCAGTTAGAGGAAACGGATGCAGACATGATTCCTCCGCTTTCCATCTCTTCACATAAATCCAACAAAATATCTTCTGCCTAAAGCTCTGCTTTCATGTGTGCAATACTTCATCCATTCCCTCAATTGTATTAAATACACACTGTGTGCCAGGCACAATGACAGGAGCCGGGGAATCAGGGGGTATGTGGGCTATACCATCAAGAAGCCCACAGTTTGGTTGGAGAGGAAGATAAGAAAACCTGTCATGACAGGATTTCCACAAAACAGGGAAATGGTGACATGAAGGTAATCAGGGAAGCAGTCTTGGGTACTGATCTTAAGAACGAACTCTGTTAACAGCCTTTGTTCTCTTCCCAGCTCTGCCATTTAGTAGCTGTGTGATCTGGAGCTGGTTACTTCAACTCTCTGTGTTGCAATTTCCTCCCTTGTGAAATGAAGCTTGTAACACTAACCTCAAGGATTTGTTGTATGGATTAAATGAGTTAATACATGTGAAGTGTTTAGTAAAGCACCAGCATGTAAAATGTGCTCACAGCCCTCAGAGAACTGCAAGGCCAGGGTCCCTTCCAGCTGCACCTCGACTATCACTCCCTGTCTTCAGTTCTCAGCTGGGTCTAGCAGTTTCTGGACAAGATGAGGAAGAAACAGTTACCATCATTTCCCCACCAAGCCAAAGGGAAATGAGTGACTCACTCCAGCATTACAGAATGTCTGAAAGGGGTTTCTCTTTTTATCTAAGGGATATTTTGGCAAGAGAAGTAGAGTAAAACTATTCCCCAACCTAGGCAGCTCTTGTAAAATGATTTGTTAACTTAATATTTCTATGAACTTGTATTAAATACTTACCATATGGTAGGAACTGTGGGCTATGGGATGACAGCCTGCATTTATTGATCCTTCACATGTGCTAAGCGCTGTAGAAAGTATCATATATATCTAATCTAATGTTCACAATACATCCCCATGAGGTAGATTTATTATTATTCAAGGGAAGAAACTGAAACAGGGAGAGATTAACAAATAACTTGCCCAAGGTTATACAGCAAGATAGGAAATAAAATTTGAACTTGGGAAGAAGGAGTGGAGAGTCCAATGCCTGACCACAATATTTTCCTGTCTCAAGAAAATATAATCACTTTCTGCAAGGAGTTCTCACTCTGGTGAAGGAGCCAGAAAAGAACAGATAATTAATATACAGTGTAATCTATGCTCTATAAAGGTGTGAACAGAGTTCTGTGGAAGCACAGAGGAGGGAGGAAATTACTTTGGCTGGGAGAACCAGTTTCAGCTGTAATAAGCAAAGTATTCAAGATTACACAAAATTTCCAAAATGTGTACAAACCTGAAATGATGAAAATCTGTCACAGTGAAAGAAAATCTTACATTCAAGGATGACTAAAAACTATAAATCTGTCTAGGTAATCAGCCTCTAAATGAACAAGAGTCGAAGTAACATTTTTGAGTCTGTTACATCAGGTGTAATGTGCATACTACTGCTTTGGTGTGACTGGCCACACTTCACTTTGCTAACTGTCAAAACCATATATTTCAAGTCCCAGCTCAAATTCTATCTTGGAAGGGAGTGGCCACAACTTATGAGTCTTTATTCTTTTTAGTATCCTCTGTCTCACCTATATTAGGTGCCTATCTCATTGCCTGGCTCAAGGTAGGGGCTCAAACGTGTTCATTCTGAGACTTTTAAAAGTTGATTAATCTGTTTTTGTCTAGTTCAAGACCTTATTTTTTTCTTTCACATTTCTCTGTTTTCATTTCACACCTCATTCATATTTCTCACAGATGTTACAAAGAGTCAAACTCTAAAATTCACACCTTTAACATTTGGGAAAGTGCACATCAAAATGAGATCTCAAGATGAATTCTGGTGATAACTACAGGGTTTTCTTTATCAGTGTCCCTCTTTGTCAGTCATAGGAAAATATTAGCTTAAACTTTGTGGGAAAAAAAAATTTGGTTCCATATTGCTTAAGAAATGTCCTGACTGGGAGAGAGATCCAAGATGGCCGATTAACAACAGCTCAGGATTGTAGCTCCCAGTGAAAGCACAGAGAGTGAGTGGACGCCGCAATTTCAGAC